>OVBH01000049.1:0-11893 GCA_900406485.1 Physaria acutifolia | reverse complement strand
CAATTGGATCTCCTCTGCTAAAGCAAGGCAATCCACTTTCTAGCATCATCTGCACCGTACTTATGATTCCGTCCATATGCCGTCGAGCAGCCAAATATCCCTTGACGCACATGCTTTTGTTATGCAGAATGAAACAATTTATCTTCCACAACCGAAATGTTTTATAAGCAGAAATTGAAGAATGTTTTCGAAATTACCTCACAAACTGGCGCCATGTTTCGCTTTTCGTATCACCTGAGGGATCTAGCAACTGAGTCATTTCATGGCTTAGTTTGAAATGAGCATTCTCCAATCCTAAATTTCCACCAGGTGAAGTTTCCAGAATGAAACCAAAGTCAATGTGGATAAGTCTTCCCACGCTGCATTAGCATAACACATGGTAAATAAATATGCTTGTGTTGTTTTCATGAAACCTCCCACATGACATTTTCCATAGAGAGTTTTTGATTCATTTTTCACTGTACCAAATCAAAAGAAAAAAAGGGAAAGAGCAAAATAGTAATCATACTTGTCGAAGAGGAGATTTCCGTTGTGTCTGTCTTTGGGATGGAGTAAGAGACAAGCCACTGCATAACCAGCACTGCTAATAAGGAAGTTCTGCCGTGCTGTTTCAAAGGTGGTTGACCCGACGGGGCCATAATCTTGTTGAAAAATCTCATACAACCCTCCGTCTGATGTTTCACCCATTTGACTTCTGCTTCTTGTATTAGGCACAACCTGTAATAATGAAAGGGAAGAAAAGAGATGAAAAAAAGTATGAGCCTCATTTGATACATGAAAGCTCTCATACCCCCATATCTATTTTGTACATTAAGGGAAATACGTTTCCGATTAAACATTTTAGAATTAAATTTACCTCAATTATGCCCCTCTCGGCACCAGTTGGGACTACTCCATACGGAAAAAGATAAAGATTAAGACCAACTGCTTGAAATATGTCTCTAAGAAGAGATATCACTTGAAGGGCTAAAACATCTTGCCGACAATCATCTCCAACCTAAGAACAAGAGAGAATTATCAAACTAACAGTAATTGCCAACTTAGTGCAGCATAGAATGTCTAGAAACCACTAGCTACTATTGTTTTCTTGATCTTCCTAGCTATATTAACTTAAACAAGTGGTGGAGCCTGTAGGAGAATGGATTTAATTTTTCTGCACTGGCAAATACTATAAAGAACAAGATAAGGATAGAAAAGCTTTCATGTCAGCCTACAAATATAGAAAATTTGTCTGAAAATCATGTGGAGGTTTACCTTGAAAATGCAAGCCTGTGGTTTTACACCACTGTGGTCACCATCACGGTCAACAACGTTAAAAGTTATCATGATCGGGACTTTAGCAGCTGATTGTAACGGTATTCCACTGTCTATACGGACACCTCTAACAAGCTTGTTAGGAGCAGTTGGCAGATAAAGGTCATCTCCCTGCATTTCAATTTTTTCTAACTCCCTGCCATGGAGTATTAGATTACATTGTATTTAACACATGCAGACATATCCATACCAATATGGTTTTATTAAATTTAAAAACCTACCTCCTGATACCAGCTCTGCGTTCTTCCTTTGGAAGAGGAAATAGCACACCGGAGATAGATGTAACCTTGTCAAAGAAGTCAAACTCTCTAGTGAACATGTCCAAGGCACTGGGACCGAAACCATCAATGATATGTTGCCGAACCTTTAGCAAAGTTTCTTGGAATGACGCGTTCTGGAATATAACACAGACAACAAGCGAGCTCAAGATATTTTCAGTCAAAAGTTATATGATGAAGTTTTTAGCGCATCTAAAGCTTAACAACCTACTCTCACTCACTTATCTTTGTCCAAAAGATACTTTCCAAGAACAAACTCATGATAATACAGAACTTTAAGCAGTCATGAAACCCATTTTCAGCATCTTGGAATTATGTGCTTACAGTAAACTTGCCAAATCAAGAAAAAATCAGTATAACATGTGAAGAACAGCATAACCAGGAGATTTGCAGATGTTTTTTTTGCAAGGAGACCATAAATTGAAACTGTGGGATACTGTTTTTCACAATTAAGGCCAGTACATTGTGCTAGATGGTACTGAAATCCAGTCTGGTGAAAGATCTTTCAGCAACATATCAGCAGTAACATTCTACTAACCAAACAATAAAGATAAAGACTGAATCCACATAGAAGCTAACACCAAAGAAATATGCAGATAATTTTAATTATGGGCAAACCTTATCAATAGAACCCTCCTTCGGAGTTTCCTGAACAGACTCACCCTGGCATTATATAAAGAAGGGCGTGAAACTAACAAATCTTCGTATAGGTTTCAACTTTCAAGCAAATTTAAGATCTCACAAAGTCCACTAAGTTAAACATACCTGCAAATGCCAGATGAGAATATGGCTAAATATGTCACTTCTTTGGGTAGCTCTAAGAAGATACCCTTCAACCAGCCTCTGCATTCAAATAAAAGTTGAATTCTTAAACATCTTAGAAACCAGCAAAAGGGATATAACTCAAGTATGCCTTCACACAATATCCAGCTACAGTAGATGCCTAATTTCGTAGCGTTTAAAGGTAAAGCTGTGAAAGTAAAACCTTAAGCAATTGAACGACTCAGCTACAACTAGATCAGACAGGATTTTTGAAAACAGTGAAGCTCTATTACTAATATTAAAAAATGGAAAAACTAGTTTAGATGAAAAGAAAAGGACAAGAAAAGAAAAGATTGTGTAGGCTGGTCATTGCAACTTTTAGCACCATGGTTGGAGGAGTTTTAGAAATTGCTGCAATACACCAAATGCAGAATTTCTATTCCAAGACTAAGGAAAAAAGAGCACATATGAAAACTGAAATAGACTACAGAAAAAAGCTATAGATAAATTGATTTCACGTATTAAGATGCGCCTCCGCTAATGAGCACAAATGATTGTTAAATAATTCAAATATTATAGTCTCAAATTGCAAGAGGGAGAGAGCAAGGGAGAGGCAGGTGGGAGAGAACTGGCATTAAATATATACATTTTTATAAAACGACTTACCCCATCATCATAGCGCAAAGACTGCACCAACTGAGGCATGAAAAAAGTAACTCGTTCAGGAGGGTAGGACTCTAAAACTCGTAGGACATATGCCATGACACGGGGATGTCCCTTATAAGCAGGAGTGAGAAACTCAAGAGCCTGTGTAATTGAACAAACATTCCAGTGTGGTAGCTGCTGCAACAGCACTGAGTTTTCTTCAACATTTTTTGGTGTAACAAAATACGGCAGTGCCTCAGGAATTGTACGAAGATCTATTATATGGGTCTGTAAGAACGAGTATCAGTGAGAAATTTTACATGAGTCAAACAATCAAATAATAGTCGTAACATCAAAAAAAATTTATAAACAAAGAGGGCCAGAGCATGTACAACTCCAGGAATCTGGTTATCAACATACATTTTAGCTCTGCAATAAATATATTAAAGTACTATCGCAGCCTTTGCGTTTGTCCCAGTTGCATCACGCCTCACTGTATTTGTGGGGTCGTGCAACACCAGCACTTTTTTTAACTTAATACCAGAAGTACAGTATATGACATGTCAAACTCAAACTACTAAAACTTGTCTTTCTACATTCACAGAAGTAGCATCTGTAAACTCATACCTGAACCAGCTGAGAGACTTCAGATTTCAAAGCAGCATTTGCCGGAAATCTTGACGCAACTGATAAAGCAATGCGAGGATTCACTGAAAAGACTGTTTTAGCATATTCGATCCATTTCTCAGAGCTTATTTTCAGCCGCGAGTATGGACTGTGCCTATACACACGTAACCACTTGAAAGAATGAATATCACAAATGTAAGTCGAAGAAAACGACTGATAAGTGAAATTTTCATAATACGAGTTTTACTTTGAATTAATAGGTTGTGCCCAAACGTCAAGCCTGTCAGCTTCGTGCTGGCAAAGCATTAAAAGCAACTGCTTCCTTTTTTCTTTTCCCAGAGTTGTGTTGTCCATCTCACCCCAGACGGGATGATATTGATCAATCTGTAAACATTCAGCCCAAAGAGATATCATAGTTTGTCAAATCGTGTACTTGTGAATGTAGAAAAAAGTGCAGATGGTCGTCTTACCACATCAATCAAATTCCCACTTCCATGAGGTTTTCGTTTGGAATTAGATTGACTTGTTTTTGATAACTCGTTTGATAAAAAGTGAACAAAAACTGATACAGATAGAGCCTCAGTCTGACAAAAGTTTGGAATATTTACATCATACCACTCTGGCTGATGAGCAAACCAGCCTAAAGACGTCCTGGAATAAGTTGATGTGAGCAGATATAGAAAGAAAGGTACGTCAGAGATGAGAAAATTGACCCAAGCAACAATAAGTATTTTGAAAACACCAAAAATGCCATGTTGCATGGCTAATATAACTAACATAAATCTTAAAATATAGCAAAAAGAATCAAAGAGACCTGTAGATTCGATCTTCTAATAGCTGGAGTCCAACTCTAAATTTCTGAATATTGCCTTGTGTTTGGCATGAACAGAATTTCAGTCCAAGGAGCATCAAAGAAAAAAAGGCACCAGCTGCTGCAGGGTGGCGAGTAAAGCACCAGTCAAGGTCTGTACTCCGTTGTAACATCCGACCTAGCAGCAACAATTGCTCCGCACTATTATGTCTAACAACCTAAAACGCAATTTGGCCATTAAATCTCACTCAAACACACCTTATCCGCTCCCTGGATGACCAGTAAGCAAAACTTTAATCAAAGCAAAATTACTTGAGGCTGCAATTTTTTCATCTAAGATCTTTCACATAAACTGNTATTTAAACTAGGAAAAAAAAAAAAAAAAAAAAGCACAACACTTGTAACACTTTGGAACGTCTTAACCAGATGACACAAGGATAATGAGGTAAATAACACACGAGTTCCATCTGTATTAGAAAAGGTAGAAATTAAATCCTAACCTCAAAACGATCTATCAGAAATCCAAGCCACAGTCTGTGAGCGACTATATGGTCCACATGGTCACTTTCAGGTGGATCTGGTTCCCCTGGGGAAAGATGAGGTCTTAATTTTGCAGCGGGGCCAGAGTATGGTACATCAGAAGCAAAGAGTCCTCTCTTTGTATCAATCGTCCATATCCAAGCATCAACAAGTTCAGCAAGGACAAGAGATTCCAGTTGTGGAGCAGCAGAATTCAACCAGGTCCATATAAAAATTCCAGTTTCTATAGCATCTGGAGTAAATATATATGCTGGACACCAACAAAGGAGACGCAGTAATTGAGAAAAGCCTTCCACATTTTTTTTCGACTCGCCACCCTGATGCAACAATAAGATATTAAATGAACAGCAAAAAATAGCTGGCATATCACATACATGTGTTCCTCCTCCAGCCACATAAGAAAAAGGAACCCCTCTGTTCTTGGTTAGAAAACCATACCAGGACTGACAGAAGTAGTGCGGTTGCTTGAGAACAATTTTCTCGGAATCGGAACTTGTCCACCTCTCCGTCTTTTTCAGCAGTATTAACAAATTGTTGAAGGAGATGCACAAACCTAGGGATTAACATCTCATTAAATGAATCATCTTCTGGTTTTGGTGACTGAGAAAATGCCCCAGATCCTTGAAGGCGACCACCAAAACCACTAGGGGTTGAGCCAGAATGAAATCCATCAATACTGTACAACCGCATGCCAGCAATTTCTCCAGCATGTTTGCACTTTACCATTGCACTGAGTACACCAGTACCAAGTACCTCCAAGTTAAAGGCTTCAGAAACTTTTAAGTTTGCCCCTGACGCTGCAGCTGCTGCAGCCATCACAGCTGGGATATTACCAGTTCGTATACCAGACCAAATTTCATTTTTCCCAGTTCCAATCTTTATCTCAGATAGAAGAGAAGCCACATCAGTTCTAGTTTGTGCTCGCTGCAATGTATTTGCCTTGCACAGCGTATCCTGAGGTTCATATAACAAACCAGAGAAGGAATGTGAAACACTATTATAACTCAATGGAGTAACAAGAACAATCTAAAAAAGAAGAAGCAAAAACCACATACAGCCTGCAATGAGAATGTGGAAAAAACAAAAAGAATCCAGAGGAACAACAACTTAAGCGTCTACATTTAAAGCTTTCGTAGTTCGTTCATTCACCAGAAACAGACTGTACATCTGAAAGGGACCAGGGGATAATATAGAAACATGAAACAGTAGTTACTGTAGTTAGAGGGAGAGAAAGACTGGGGTCGAGCTGCTTTAAGCATTTTAAGAGAACAAAGGAATCTAAAACTAAAAAATAATTACCTAGAGACAGTAGAAGGAAGTAAAACATAGCGCTGCAAGAGAACAGAGGCAGGAACAATATCTCCACAGAAGGTTTCCATATATAATTGTTAAAGTAACAGATTGCCTCGAAGCTAAGTAGCACGGGGACGCCATTTTTGGTGCTGTCCCCGTACCGGGGACGTATCGGGGACAGGTACGGCATGGGTACAGTTCGGGGACGTCTCCATGACGTTTCGGATTGGTTAGTAGATTCTTAGAGTTTGCGGGATAAACCGACTTTGAGAATGAATATTTAGTTGCTTAGTTTTTTCTTATATGCAGTTAAGATATTAAATTCAGAGTTTTCTTTTTCATTGTTTTGGATTTATATGAAACTTTTATTAGATTTTGAAGTATTCTCCTATTATATTCTAAGTTTTTACCTATAAAAAATGAGATACCCCCGACGTACCCGTCCCCTATGAATATTTACTATGCCGTTTCTGTCCCCGTCCCCGTCTCTGTGCTACTTAGCCTCGAAGAAACAGAAAACCGTGAAAAATAAGATATTTGAATGTACATATAGAAGAAAAATATGAACTGATAAAGAGAAGAAACCTGAAGCAAACCCTGACTAGTGCATGGAGCATATGAAAGCGATATTATGATCCATTCTCGAACAAATTTCTGGTATAAGGACCGAACAGCAGTAGTCGAAGCAAGATCATTGACAACAGTTGAAGGTGTATTGTCATGAACTGGAAACAGCAAACTATCCAGACATGATGGATGCCAGAGGACCTGCATTTTCTCATTGTTAGTCGATTTACAGAGCCTGTGAATTGGAGATTCCAAAAGAACAGTTGAAGAAGGGAAAAAACAGACAAACATTTACTGGAGATATACTCGAGAAGGTAAACACCTATGGAAAACCTTAGACTACGAAAGTCAGTGATCTAATAGCAGTGATAGAAAACGGACCCAGTAAACAAAAGGAAAAAATTATAAATCAATTTGCACAAAAGAATGGAATACATAGAAGAAAGTAAATAGTGACCAAAATTCATATGGCAAACGCAAGTGAAACAGAAAGCACAAATCAAAAGTCCATAAAAGCAGACTACATCATTGATGTTTAATGTAAATGAACATGAGAACTGGCCAATTATTGTAAGAGATCAAAAGGAAATAATACAAACAGTTACATTCAAAAAAAAAGAAAAAAAAAAGAAAAAAAAAACATAAGGATAAACCAAGTTACTTTTGTTCCATACAAAATTAAGTGAAGCAAAATTATTAAAATTTGATACAATTACTGAGGTTCGGGTCTTATATGGTATATCTTCTGTGAGTACTCGTATTGGAAAAAACTATTATAAACAAAACTCTATAAATATAAAATCTATCAATATAATATACTCATATATGCATTGTATATCCCCTTTTTCTCTTATGAAAGGGTGAACCTACATATAGTCTTTTGAATGAAGAAATATATACCCATATGTTTTTACCTGAGGAAATTTGTCCCGTAGCTGAGTCAAAAGGTTCACAGAGATATCTCGAACGTGCTCATCTCTCTGTGACATACTCTTTATGAGGAAACACGCATGTGCATACGTTGTCAGTTCTCTGTTACGAGCATCTTTCCCAGTAAGGGATATACGATCTTCCTGAAACCAAATAAAAGTTATTGTAACATTCATATACTGTTAGAATGTATAAATGAAGAAGCAGCAAAATAGAAAAGTAGAGCTGGTGTTGGTAACAAAAACACCAAAATGCATATACAAAAGGACAGAATGATTGCGCTAGAGCTCCCACTAAAAGGTCTTTAAAAAAGCATGAGCTAAAATACTATGACCAGGTATTTTACATACCAGCCATGAGACTGCTGTTTCAAAGGCTCTATGCACAATTGCCGTCAAACACCGGGAAACAGCAGGACTATGATTTGGAGATTTCAGATATTCAAACACACAACTGAAGGCACTTCTAGAGGCAGGTACGCTTGAGTCACCATTAAGGATACCCCCATTGCTAATAAAACGTATGATCTCCAAAAAAGCCACAGCAAGTAAATAGGTAGCCGTCACTCCTGGAACAAATATGAAGAAAGGATTCCTCAAGAATCTAAAATAACACACCAAAGTCCATCTCACTGATATTGTAAATAACTCCCTATTTGTTAACCTGAAATGGTGTTCATTGCTGCAATGTCAACTCGGCCACCTAAGGCAGTTGAAAGAGCAAGTCTCTGGGTTGAAGCTAGGCTACCAATATTGTGAAGCGCATTAAGTTCTAATTCGTCTTCAAGCCATTTTACAGAGCTGACAACCTACGAAGAGTATTGTTCAATTAAATAAAATTAATCTACGGGGGAGGTGTAAGATCAATATTTAGTAATCTTATAATAATACGTTGAACCACATAGTTTACTCTTGCGATGACCTTCTACTCTGACTTACAAGGGGGGGTGTGCTTTGGGCAATTTGCTGAACAGCTAGGGCCCACTGAGTGTTCCACATGTACTGACCTCCCACAGCTTGCAAAGCATTTGCACTCATGCTTCCCACACTGTTCACTGAATTTGAGGTTGAATTCAGTACTGGTGTCGGAGCTCTCACAATAGGAGGTGCTAAGCCAAAAAGGGCTATATAAAACCAGAGATTGCGGAACAACTTCAACAGTGAAGGTTCCACATCCATAGTAGGATCAAAATCTGAACATATTTTCGCAACTGCAGGAAGAAGATGCCCTAAAAAATCCACACCACTCCTAAAAGAAATGGAGCACGCAATACATACTCTAGTCAGTATGAAGGAAAAATGTTTTACGTGGAGAACCAATAACTAAAAAATTTCCGATTATACTAAAATTTTAGGCAAAAATGGAGTGAGGAACAGGGTTGATATATCGTTATGTTAACAACATGAACACACCATTGGTTGTTCATGCAATACTTAACCCTTGCTGGAAACATACAGTTGCCGGTAGATTTCTAGAAATTACCACATAATTTTTAACCCCAAACATATTTTCACGAGTGAACAATTATAAGATAGACTAACCCTAAACAGTGAAAAAAAAACTCAAAGTTTATACAAGAGAAGATCATATAATTACCCTCCACTCTTGGACTCAGCAGCCAAGCCTACATCTGAACACAAAGAAAGCAAACGATGGCGATAATCCAAGCGCAGTTTTGTATCGATAAGACCACTGGCAATTGTAAGAAACCCAGCAGAAAGTGTCTACACGACAGTTGGATTTATGAGCATCTGTGTCATCGTAAAAGTAGAAAAGAAATACAACGACCTACCAGTTATCAAATGACATATACCTCTAAACACTCGATTGTGGCTTCTGATGCTGATGTTCTGCTTTCTACAGATCCTGCACTCGATAGTTTGCTCAAATAACTTCTGGCCATCAGAACTACAGTCTCGAGGTAAGGCTTCTCAAACCCTAATGTTGCTATCCGAGAAACAGCATCAAGAATCTGTACCAAATTGGCATAAATGCAAAAATAAATACGTCAAAAAATCAAACGAAAACAGATGGTAGCATTTTCCGCCATTGCCAAAGTTCGAGAAAGTAGCAGATATAAGATACTAACTGATCGTCAGCCAGGTATCAGTGTAAAAATTAGAACCGTACTTGGGGTTGCAAAAAGTTAGGAGGCGAAGCATCACCCTCTTCCAGGCTTTCAATGAATATTGGTAAAATCATGTCAGCTATGTCCGGCTTCTTAACAGCAACAATGAGATCAGCTAGCAGCCGAATCACATTAAGCTGTGCAGCAGGTACTTGCTTCTCTCTATCAACCTGGACACCAAATGATAAGCCTTATTGGAAATATAAAATTGCAATTTAACACAAGAAAGGCAAATTAAGCAGCTTAGGAAAAGGTAAAATTATTTCTCCACCTGTTCTTCATAATCATTTCTTTCACGTATACTTGAAGCTAACCCCACAATGAAGGTGCCCACTGGAGCTCGGTCCTTTGCCCAGCCAGATTCAGTAATCTCACAAGTAGTTTTAAATACACTCCCAACCATAGCCCCTTGATTGCTCACCCAAAGATCTGGCTGTTCCAACACACATTAAAAATAAATAGAAAATTCTTTCAGTAGTCTAAAGCTAAAATGAACTACAGATCCTCCAGAAGACTTTTGACATGATGTGTTATATGGATCTCCAGACATGAACATCAGTTGATTGGAGTATGTTGCTTGTATGAGTTAAGGCATAAGAATAATTACCTGTGCACAGACGGCCAGTACCAATGGTTTAAGTCGGATGAGTAACACACGGAGTAACTTCCCTCCTCTTGCCACTGCAATCTTCGCAATCCCAGAAAGCAGAGAGTCAAACAATTCTTCGCATGCCTTCATTTTCCGCAATACAGATGTCAAGCAGGCATCTGCAGCATCTAAAATCAATGCAAGTGTCTCTAAGATCAACCTTTTAGAAGTTGTTCCATCTGTTTTTAAAGACACCAGGCTATTGATTTTTGTTTCAGCTGCAGCCTGATAAACAGACAGTTTGGCGTTGACTCTAGTTTTCAGAACTGGGCTGTGTTCGTTCCACTCTCTCTTTCTTGACTGTAATCAGAAGGCCAAAATAAAGTCATCATCTCTTCTTATAAATCAATATACTCCACTCAAGATAGGCAAGGTAAGCACAATCTTATCAACCGTCAGTGAAACAGGCCAATTTAGACATTAAAAGAGAGTGACAACAAACAATTGCACTACCTTCAGAAATGCACACATGGACTGGAGCTGCCTATTAGCTATAAAATTCACTTGATCCTGAAGTTTGGAGTCAATTTTGACTTCCTCCAAAATATGTGTTATCAATCTAAAGGCAATCTCTTGCTTCTCCAAGCACTCAATAGATTCTTCTTCAAAAGAAACCACTTGTTGTCTAAAAACAGGATAAGATCCTGTAGTCTCTTCGCAAAATCCAAAACTAAGCTGATCAACACCACTCTTCCACACTATACTGCCACCATTCACCATGACAGACAAGGAACTCTTAGAAGACACATGGGACACATGGCTAGCGAAATCGTCACCAAGACTAGACTCCTCAGTGTTGCCCGAGGGATACTGGTTAGTACTAAAGGGGGAACCCTGAGGCGACAAAGTTTCAGAGTTCTGCTGCAGTTGTTCCTTGGGAGACGCAAGAGCAGAGTTAACAACAAACTGATCAAGCAGAATTGTTATCAATTTATCTCCATCAGACTGCAGAACCGACGGGAAATTCTGAGAAAGGGCGGTTAAGAAAGCCATAGAAATTGATGGATCAGCGTCACTTTCACCACAACTCGTAGCGGCTATCACAACCTCCCCCGTAAACCTAGCAACCTCGGTACTAAATTTCGGAGATAGATCAGCGGCACACGAAAGATACCTCAAAAAATCAGAGTAAAAAGCAGAGATCGAAAGCAAAGGAAACGATTGCGGCCAGAACGTGCGGCGGAATGATGCAGGCAAAGCGCTGAGAAACTCATTCACGACGCATTTCGCACGGTTATCGATTAATTCAGGATTCTTGGAGATGATTCGAGCAACGGCCAAGACGGCGTTTAGATGGCTCTGAGAAACCCTAGGCGATTGCGAGAGAAGCCATTCCGATTGTGGACAAC
>OVBH01000048.1:0-11140 GCA_900406485.1 Physaria acutifolia | reverse complement strand
TTTCTGCCTCTTCAGGTGTTCCTAAATATGCTCGTGAAAGCTACATTTTTAGATTTGCCACTGTGGCATCGCATTCTTGTTCTTGAGATTTTGAGGGTAATCTTGACTTTCCATTCTTACTGCTTGCAATTGTATGTTTGATAGTGCAGGAGTTTGTGATTAAGTTCTTTTCTGCTCACATTTCTAAGATCTCTTGTGTATGTCCATTAAATAGGGGTTCTGTGTTGAGGCAAGAACTTTACAGATTCTTTTCCAGAACTTCGATATGTAAGGCTACATACTTGTATCTTTTCCTTGTGATGATCTCAATGTTGCAAATTAAGCAAACTAGTCTTCCTGGCTTGTTCTTTCTTCATACTTTGAAGTTGAATAAGTTTCTAAATCTTAAGATTTTTCTTTTGTGATTCTACCCACTTTTACTGTGAAGTTTTGACAAAGATCGTAATGCAATGTCTAATCGCTTTGCGATAGAAGCTCTCTGTTTGTCCTGTCTTTTCCTGATTATGTTGCTTATGCGATCTAATACCAACTCTATTTTTAAAGGCACCCCAAAAACACAAATGTTGTGGAGAGCATGGTCAAAGCGCTTGCTCGAGTTGTTTCTAGCATACAGGTGGGTTTGTAGGGGAAGTTCTCCATAATGTTTTCTGTAGTTATGATTCCGTAGCCACTATTTTGATTTGTTTTCCAGTTGGTTTTTAGATTTACATTTAGTTTTACTTATTTGTGTACCAGACTACCAGGAAAAATTTGTTAGAAAAACTTATAGGAACTATAAAGTGGCTTGCCTGACAAAAAAAAAAATTAAAGTGGCTTATTTTGTTTTAGAATTGGCATCTATTAAAAGGAGTTAATATTTGGAATATGAATTGGTTCTCGAATTGATTTTTCTGGAAGTAGTTCCCGGAGACAAGTGAGGAAAGTCTAGCAGCTGTTGCTGGGATGTTTAGTAGCAAAGCTAAAGGTAATCAATTATTTTGATGCTATGATGATTATCAATACCTCTAAGGACCTCAGGATTTGATGAACCTTAATTTAATTCTAATGAAAGATGTCATTAAATATTTTTCCCAATGCTGTAGGAGTTGAATGGATTCTTGATAATGATGCTTCCAGTGCGACAGTTCTCATTGCGAGTGAAGCTCATGCAATATGTTTGGCAATTGAAGGCTTACTTGGAGTTGTTTTCACAGTTGCCACATTAACAGATGAAGCAGTAGACATTGGGGAGGTAATTGACGCAGGGTTCTCCTCTGCTATGCCATATTCTTGCTACTCTTTGGTGGTTGTTTCTTTTCATACCTTTCTTTCTTCAAACTTCCAGCTTGAATCTCCCAGATACGAGCATCTTCCTTCATCTGATTGTATTGGGAAAACCTCAAATATCTGTATCTCAATGGTAGATTCATTGTGGTTGACTATACTTGACGCATTTTCCCTTATATTATCAAGGTATACAGCCCATTTGCCAGACTATATATTAATTTTGAAGAGGCAAACACTGAAGACTTTGTTTAATCGAATTTTTCTTGAAGGTCACAAGGAGAGGCAATCGTATTGGAGATACTGAAAGGATATCAAGCATTTACTCAGGTAAATGCAAACCAGATCAAAATATCCATCCATATGTGCTGTGGCTGCTAACTGGTGATCTGTGGAATAAATGTTTCCCTGCTTTATACCTTTTTTTTTTTTTGAAGAAAAAAATAACTTTATTCAAAAAAAACTGTTTCTTACAAAAAGGTTTAACCCATCAGAACAGATTCTGATTTTTACAAAAAGCCCCAACTAAAAGATTATAAGAAGAGAAAACATACCTGCTCTTTTGTCTGATAACCTGAAAAAAGGAAACCCAACAGAACCCAAAATGCAGAAATACAACAAACCAGTTTGAAGATTTAAACAACAGCAAAACTAAATGAAGGTCTTCATAAACTCCACTCCCTTCTCTGCCTGAATCAAGTCTCCCAACTTTGAGTGTCCTAGTCCACAGCTCTTTCTTCAAAGCCCTACTTGTCCCTCAAATTGAACCTATATCTTCCAAACTTTGAGATTTGAACTCGTCTAGATTAGCTTCAGTAAATCCCGTTGTTATCTTTTGCTTTATACCTTTTACATTGCCTGTTAAGCTTATGTTGTCGACCTATCCATAAGGATTGATGGTTTTGCTTAAATATATTTTTTTTCAGGCATGTGGCGTTCTTCATGCTGTAGAACCCTTGAACTCTTTTCTTGCATCACTTTGTAAATTTACCATCATTTTGCCAACTGATGTAGAAAGGAGAAGGTACTTTGAATTTTTTTTTTTGCTATATATCATTTCAAATCTACGCCATCAATGAAAGGCTGTTAACTTTTTTTGGTATTTATTTCGTTATTTCAGCAATCTCGTACAGTCTCCTGTGTCCAAACGTTCTGAAGCCCAGACTGATCAGAAAGATGTCATTGTTCTGACACCCAAGAATGTTCAGGTATTTGATTCGATATTTTTTATTCGGTGGCTCATTCTTTTGAACATGCACATCTTGAAAGAAAAAAAAAACTTCTTTACAGCTTATCCATTTGTAGTTATTACGTTAAACGTGCTTGGCTGACCTAAGACCATCTAATTATTGTTCAGGCATTGAGAACACTCTTCAACGTCGCTCATAGGTTGCATAACGTATTGGGCCCATCATGGGTGTTGGTGAGTGTTTTGCTTCAACTATGTTCAATGGGTGTTGGTGAGTGTTTTGGTTCATGAATGTTCAAGCAATCTATCTCATGATAACGAGAAATCCTAAACGAATACAGGTTCTTGAAACTCTGGCAGCCCTAGATCGAGCTATTCATTCTCCTCATGCAACCACTCTGGTAAAGTTGGCATAACCCCTTGCAGGATTCTGTCTTTTTGGCTTTATAATTAGCTTGATCTTTATTGTACTTAGTTTATCACCCTATCTTTCTCTCTGATATGCAAAATACTCTTATGAAGCTTCTAGGGAAGTATAATATTATCTTTTTACTTTTAGGAGGTCACAACTGCAGTCCCAAAGCTTACAAGAGAACCCTCTAGGCAGTTCGCTGATTTTAGCATTCTCTCTTCGTTAAATTCTCAGGTAAGCCAAAACAATTTTTTCTATAGTCTGTGACCTTGGATTACTCTTATTAATTTCTTCTCAGTGAGATTTCAATGGCTAAAGCTACTTATTAGGCCTTAGATCAGATCCTTTGTCATGTGCTCTGTAGTTTGTTTGGGGTTAGCAAGATTCTGAAATTTCTAGTTCTTGACTCATTGCTTTCATATTGCAAGCTGTTTGAGAGCTCGGCGCTGATGCAAGTGTCTTCTGTTAAATCACTTCTTTCTGCACTTCATATGTTGTCCCATCAATCCATGACAGAAACTTCGGGCAGTGTTTTGTCAGCTTCAAGTAAACAAATCGGGAACATCAGTTTTTCGGTGGACAGAATGATATCTATTCTCATAAATAATCTTCATAGTATGTTCTTTATTGATTATATGAACACGTCTTCAGATTATAGTCTTTCTTTTCAAATGATGTCGCCTTCTCTGTGTGGATTATTTTGTGTACTGGTCAATGGTCAATCTGATTTATCATTGTATGACAGGGGTGGAACCACTATGGGACCAAGTGGTTGGCCACTTTCTTGAGGTGACGCGGCATTCATAATTCTATTGATTTGAAGGATATCCTGACAATATTCTAGGCTTTACTGACACTTCAACCACATATTGCAGCTCGCTGAGCATTCAAATCAGAACTTGAGAAATATGGCGCTTGATGCCCTGGATCAATCCATATGTGCCGTCTTAGGCTCAAAGCAGTCTGGTGAAGATCCAGCCAGATCAAGAGATGCAACTCTGGATGTGAGATCTCTTGTTGCTGTCCTTGCTTAAATTCGAGAGTTTTCCATCTCATTTAAAAAGGACCTTGCTTTGATGTTTCTTCTTCTTTTTATTTTTTGTTATTCTTCCCAGGTAGAATCAAAGGAAACTCAGTTGAAGTCAGTTGAGTGTGCTGTACTATCTTCCCTCAGGGTTCTATACTTTTCTGCCCAAAAGGCCGATGTTCGAGTTGGCTCATTAAAAATTCTCCTTCATCTACTGGAGGTATATATATGATATGAATATTCAGAGATCGAGCTTCGCTTACCTTTAATATCTATTATTTTGCTCCTGCATGAATTTTAAATCATCAGAGATGTGGAGAAAAGTTGTACTATAGCTGGCCAAGCATTCTTGACATGTTGAGGTATGTTTCCTGCTCTCTTTCTGGTTTCCTCCCTGTATGTAAAGTTGAATTTTCCACTCCATTTGCTGATCCTATGCATTGCACATTCTCTTAAGGTCTGTTGCAGATGCATCAGAGAAGGATGTGGCAGCCCTTGGGTTCCAGGTTAGGAAATGGTGATTGCCTGTAGATTCGATAAAAGTTAGCCGTATTGTATGACCTTAGTCCATAGCTTACTGTTGCCTTGTCCTTGATACCTTGTTTCTTCTTCCAGAGTCTCCGGGTTATTATGAGTGATGGACTTCCTACTCTTCCAGAAGACTGTCTCCATGTGTATGATCCTATCTCAGTTTTAATTACTATGTTTCTTATTTTACCCGTTGATACTTAGTTGTCAGAGATGCCTACATATTACCTCGTTTTATTAGATGGTTATTTAATGATGCTAATATTTCAGGTGCATAGACGTTACTGGTGCTTATAGTGCACAGAAGACTGATTTGAATATAAGTTTGACAGCCATTGGTCTGTTGTGGACTTTGACTGATTTCGTAGCAAAGGGACTTCACAATGGGTGTCCAGTGGACAAAGGATCAGGTAAATAACTGTCAAATGCTTCTCTACACTTATCGACTTAAGAGAAAATCTATATAAAATACTAAGTGAGCTTAGCTGTTCCTACAGGATTCAGTAATGTACATTCCACTCATAAAACAAATGGTGAGGACAGGGAAGAGCATATAGTTAGCAATTCAAACAAGTCAGATTATGAAGCTCGAATACAAGTGGCCAATCATGAGAAATTGATGTTTTTAGTCTTTTCGTTAATTCAGAAACTCGTTGTTGACGAGCGACCTGAGGTCTTTTTCATAGACCACCATTAGTTAATTTTTTATTTATATGGAAAGTTGGTGCCCCATCAAGCTTATTTTTGTATCACTCATATATTTTCCAGGTCAGGAATTCGGCTGTAAGGACATTTTTTCAGATATTGGGAAGTCATGGAAACAAACTTTCAAAAATCATGTGGGAGGATTGTCTATGGAACTATATTTTCCCGATGTTGGATGGGGCCTCTCACAAGGTGAGGAATGTCATTCAATAAATTCATTTTAGAAGACTCTTCTAACAGGCGAATCTTCTTTTGTAGGCTGCAACATCATCAAAGGACGAATGGCAAGGGAAAGAAATCGGTACTCGAGGAGGAAAAGCAGTACACATGCTTATACATCATAGGTGACAAATGAAGTTCTCGTCATGTGGATGTCTTCTGCATTGTCCATCTCTTTCTGATAATCTTGGATGCCTGAATAACTCATTTATTTCAGAAGACTTTTACCAGTTTTCCCACCATTGAACCTTCCATTCATTTTATAATCTGCAGTCGCAATACAGCCCAGAAGCAGTGGGATGAAACATTTGTCCTTGTCCTTGGAGGAATAGCCCGCCTCTTCCGGTCCTACTTTCCTCTCCTTGAAAGCTTACCTAACTTCTGGTCAGGTGAGAGAATGGTGATTTGTCTTGACTGCCATGCTTATTGTTTAGGATAGACTGACATATTGTTCAACTTTCTATTTCCGTAGGATGGGAGTCTTTGCTTGCTTTTGTTAAGAACAGCATTTTTAATGGCAGCAAAGAGGTATCACTTGCAGCGATAAATTGTCTACAGACAGCTGTTGTGTCCCACTGTGTCAAGGTAACAGTGCAGTTACTTAAAGAGTCTATGAGCTACTATGAGACTGTCATATTTATGTTTCACTCTTTTATGAATTAGGGAAACTTTCAACTCCGATATCTTAATTCGGTACTGGATGTATATGGACTTGTCTTCGAAAAGTCATCGACTTACACAGGTGACACAGCAACCAAGGTGAAACAAGAGATTCTGCATGGTTTAGGTAAATCAGTTTCTTGTTTTTCAGTGAAATCTCTCCCTTTTGGTAAATTTTTATGCTGACTAATATGAACTATTTCAGTAAATAGAAATGGCGGACACAAATATGTTCTTCATGGCAGAATTTTTGTAACATCTGGATCTTATATTTTCCTTTTCTTTCTCGTCCAATGCTTTGTAGGTGAATTATATGTGCAATCACAAAAGATGTTTGATGATAAAATGTACATGCAATTGTTGGGAATTGTCAATTTAGCTATAAAACAGGCCATCATAAATAGCGAAAATTTTGAAAGTGAATATGTAAGTCTCCTCTCTCATTATTTTTCCTTTACCGTCTTCTTCTACTCAAGTACTCAGTTTCAAAACTTTCCTGCCTGCGTCTCATTATTCCGTTGATTATTTCAAGGGACATGTACCCCCGGTACTACGTCATGTTTTGGAAATCTTGCCCTCTTTGGGTCCTCCTGAGCACCTTTCGTCGATGTGGCTAATCCTCCTAAGAGAGTATATGCATTATCTTCCACGGGTTGATTCTGTTCTGCCAAATGAGGAAGGTGAGATTGAGCATAACACAGACCACTGTGCAAGTATGTGCTTGATGCTAATTTACTCTAAACCAGCCTGTATATAAATACTTTTTATCATTTCAATCCAGGCAGTGAAGTATTGGAACAGAAAGATGATGCTACGTCTGAAACAGTTCCAAGCATAAGAATTACGACTAATATGTTCGCAGAAAAGCTGATCCCTGCCTTGGTAGAGCTTCTCCTCCAGGCTCCTGCAGTTGAAAAGTATATCTTGTTTACAGAAGTCATCCAGAACCTAAGAAGGTGAATCTATTCATTATATACCCTTCTTCAATTCCTTATGCAGATGTGTTGTCTCTTCTCAACTCAGAGTCTCATCACATGAGTTTCGAAGGGGAATCACGAGTTATTTGGTATCTGGTTAACCCAAACCCTCTTTCGCTCTCTCAAGTTCCACGTCTCTGTCTAGACTTGCAAAAAGAATAATATATTGATTTTCTGTAGATGGTTGAGTTACCATTTCTATTTTCCTTATGCTGTGTCTGGGAGAAGTGTGTATAAAAAACTTATAGGATCGTTTTGATTTCAGGTGCATGATGACACGACGAGACAATCCAGATGGTTCACTCTGGAAGGTAGCAGCTGAGGGCTTCAACCGTTTACTTGTTGAAGATGTGAAAATATGTTCTGTGGCTGGCGACACAGACCTCAAAATTAGCAAAACAGCTCGAATAAGCATTTGGAAAGAAATTGGAGATGTTTACGAGATATTCCTTGTCGGTTATTGTGGACGTGCACTTTCTTCAAATTCCCTATCTGCTGTAGCACTTAAAGCTAATGAGACCCTAGAGATGGACTTGTTAAACGGTCTTGGTGATATCATTCTTAACTCGGCTGCTGATGCACCTCGAGAAGTGAGTAGCTTGGATTTCATGTAAAATGTTCTCTGTTAACCTAATGTCTCAGTTTTAATATGATGTCTCACCTTCTTAACCAAACAGGTCCTGGAGCGGCTTGTATCAACCCTAGATCGCTGTGCATCACGTACATGCTCATTGCCTGTTGAAACTGTAGAACTGATGCCTGCCCATTGTAGCAGATTTTCCTTGACATGCTTACAAAAATTGTTTTCCTTGAGCAGGTAATAATCACGTTGAGCATATCCATTATCATATCCTATTCCATCACTTTTTTTATCACTTCTTCTGTAAAGACACTAGTATTTCATTATTGATAATGTGATAGCTTTGGATCCTCTTAAGAATCCCTTCTCAGCTTTAGCTGCGTATCTGCATATTTTGAATGAAATACATGTAACAATATGCATGCGTATCATAGAGAGAGTCCTTAGGCGCATTACCATTTCTGCGCAGAAGACTAGGAATGTCCATGAATGATATGGTACCCATTCGCACTCCTATAATTAACACACCGACATCATTTCATTTTTAGTTTCAGCTCTGGAACCAAGGATTGGCACTCCAGAAGAGCAGAAGTAAGCAAGATCTCTATCATCACGCTAATGACCAGATGTGAATTCATTTTAAGTAGATTCTTAAGTGACGAAAATAAGTTAGGTAAGGGTCTCCATTTTGCTATAAATCCTAACATCTTATCTGCTTGCCATTCCTTAATCTGTAGTTAACATTTGTCAGGCAACCGTCCAATGCCAACAGCTAGACTTGAAGAGATTATCTTTACCCTCCAAGAACTTAACCACCACACCATTCATCCTGAGGTTGCATCTATTCTTCCGTTGCAACCTTCCCTGAAAACCATCCTAGGCGAAAATAACCGCGATAACCGTGCACACCTACTTGTCCTTTTCCCCTCTCTGTGCGAGCTTGTGTCGTCAAGGTAATTTCGCTTCTTCAGTTGCAGTTTGTCGTTAGGGTGACAAAATCTCTCTATGGTCACTAAAAGCAAAAATCAACCCATCAGATTAAAAAACCTAACAACTTTTTGTCATGACCAGAGAAACGCAGGTGAGAGAGCTGGTGCAGGTTTTACTACGAGCAGTTGCTATGGAGCTAGGCCTAGAAAAGGTTAGTCTATCCACTTAATGGCAATAGATGGGAATGTTTCTCAGAAGATTGGACTTCTTAAGTTTCTCTTCTTACAGTAAATTCTTGTGAAAACTTTGGTTCTCTACCACATAGATTGTATTATTTGTTTTAGGTTTTACCGGTTTACTCTGTGTGATGTTCTTACCATGAGACTGTTATTCATTCTTTCGCCCTGAGTATATACAATAACCCCATTCTCCGAGATTTTATAATGTTTCAGTATGATATAGACTTGGAAGCCAAGGTTTCTGATTAGCTTCATAAATGTTTAGATGCATGTAAACAAAAATTCTCAAACATTACTCCTAATCAACAAAACTACTAGAAACGTGTCACGAGTCATGTCCCTGTCTTGATGAGTATTTGCATGTTGCTCGAGCTTATAGTCTCTAGTTATGAACACAATAAGCAAAAAAATTATAAGACGATATCTTGTTCAGTTGTTCTTCAAGTAAATAATCCTATAACTTGGCTGGACTTGGCTTTCCAGATCTTTCAAGCGCAATCTCAAAAAGATCAGCATCATCAGATTCTTCATCGTAATCAAGCTTACGTCTAAGACCATTTTCCACATTAGCCCTCCCACTTGTAATCTCTTCACAATTTCCTTTATTCATAAAAAAACTGTTCATATAGTGAGAATCTATCCTTCCAATGGAGAAGAGCTCTTTACTATCCTCAAGCCCAGCTATAGTACCAGCACATGGGTTAGGTGTACGATGCGCATTTGCAGGGATGTAATAAAATGGAGATTGTCCTAAGTTGACAAGAACTTTGGCCTCTGTGTTGGAAGCAAGAATAGGATATAGAGGTGTTCCGAACTCTTCTGCTCTACAGTTAATGACATGAACCAAGTGTGAGTTGACTGTAAAGTAAACCTTCTTCTTCCTTGGGTCGTAACCACAACCAACCACTTTGTTTTCCTTTGCCCACTCATGTTTCGCCGATTCACAAACCAGCTTCATTCCTAATATCAACAGAGAGTAATGTTTAGTATTGTATATATATATAGTGTACCTAGCTCAACTTAATTTAACCAATGCTCAAATATTTTTACAATTTTTAAGTTCTACATATGAGAAATTGATTGAAAACAAAAATTCAAAAGTCAACGATGAGATCATAATCTAATTGATAAATTGAGTTGTTGCCAAGTTGATTTGGTCAATAGAAACAAAATTTAGGTATGATAACTAAGAATTGGGAATTCTACATGATATGAAGTTTGGTTTGTGACCACGACGTTATATTCCTTAGTGGTGGTTATCCATTTCTCATTACCAAAAATAAAAGGACGGCTAAACATTTATACGTATATTTTAAGGTTTACTCTTCTCCTAAATCAATAAAATATATATCATTTATTTTAGTTTGTAATTAAATTATCGGGTTTTGAAACTACGTACCATCAAGATAAACAGCACCGTCCGATTGAAACCCAATAGAACCCGGAAATTTCCCGGGCAGTTGAACCTGACCCGCACCAAACGAACCACCGGTGGCTAAACCTAAAGACAAAACAGCTTCTTCATTACCACCATCCCATTCACTTCTTTTAACCAGTCTTACTCCTTGGCTCTTAAACAACTTGGTCTTCTCACCTTCCACAACCTCACAACCTCCATAACCACCACCACAACCCTCACCATGGCTAATTTCAAGAATCGTAATTTCAAAATAAGCCTCTTGTGGAAAAGCACAACTTATAAGCTGAGGACCAGGAAGTGGTAAAGCTGCTCGAACAACCATCAAATGGTTTTGTCCGTTGACCATTTCTTGATTAAACTTGATCGTTTGTGTAAAATCAACCGAGCCATTTGATACTTCCCATGTAATCACTACACCAGGATCGCTCGCTCCCGTAGTGCAAAGACTTAAAAGAACTGATCCTGGAGAAGCTCCATTAACCATCATAGGAGGTGGTTGATGTACAACAAAACCAAACCTAGTCCAACCATTTTCAACAGCTTCAGCTACCAAAGATGGATGATCTGTCCAGCTAAATAGACCAGGCTTTGAAGGAAGGGTTCGAGAGATGGGGTAGTTTATGATGTTTCCTCTACGTTTGATGTCGGAAGTATCTAGCTGGTGGATTAGGCTTGTTTGGTGAAGCTTTGAGAGTCTTTCTTGAAAAGTATCGTTTCTAATGGGGCTGGTGGCATTAAGAGTTGTGGTGAGATCTGGTTTGCGGAGACAGCACCAGCGACGGAGGAAGATTATAAGGAGAGAAGAGAGGATGATGATGGAGAGTATCCCTGCGGTTAAATGGATCCAACGAAGCATAGCTTTAAGATACAATGAATTTGTGAGAAAGAGACAAGTATAGAAGGAGATGGTCGGACCAGTTCAACAAGACTTGGAGATCATAAACCATATGAACTTTTGGTTACAAGATAATCTTGAAATTATAAAAAAAAA
>OVBH01000047.1:0-11950 GCA_900406485.1 Physaria acutifolia | reverse complement strand
AGATTAGAATGCGGTAAAGAGCTTGGAGATATTGTCCAGGTAATTTTAAACGAACCAACTTTCCTTAAAATATGTGATATGTCTACTTTAGTATATTGTCTGCTTTGGATTCCTCATTGTCTGCTTTGGATTCCTCTGTCTTCTCCATTTCTGTTTCATTTTCAAGGTTTCATAGTGACATTTCTTCATGATACATTCCTCACTAGCGAATTATCCTCGCACCAAACTTTATGATAGACTTCAGAATCCTCTTATTAAACTTCTTGTACTGTCACGATCAAAGTCTCATGATCGAGTTTGCAAGGATCTTGAAAACATTCTTAAAACATGTTGTCTTCAGGGGATTTTGATTCGAAAGGATTCAAATTTGCTTTGACAGAACCTTCTTCATTGAAGACATGNGTAAGCTTCTTGTTGTTACTAACTACGATCTAAGGCTATCTTGGTTTTTTTTTTTTTTTTATAATTACAGAAAATGATTCAAATTTTTCAATTGTTATTACAAATCCATTTAAAGATAAACCACAAAGCCAATTATTATTACTAGAGCATGAAGCCAATTATTATTACAGATCCATTTGAAGATAAAGCAGAAAGCAAATCACTCAGAATTTAAAACCGGAACCTTTATATTTCTCCTCAGTGATCATATCGATTTTGTTTTCCATCTCAGAAGTTAGATGATTCTTGGAGTCACCCACCTCTCCTTTGCGGAAATAATTGGAATGATGCACATTGTTCATATCCTTACCTGTCTTGTTGATCTCCAAACCACTCAGCTTACGCAGAGAACAAAGTTCCAAAATTGTCTCTATAGATCCGTTATGTTCTTCTTCCTCAGTCAAAGGACAACCCAAGAACTCTGCAAGTCTCTTAATCTGATCAACAGATTCTGCTTTCATTTCCTCGTATCTCATGAAAAGAAAATGTTTGGAATCTTCCACGCTGCCTCTCCAATAGCTCAATACATGTTCCCAAGGTTCATAATCTCCCCTGCAAAACGACTCAAACAAAGACTCGAGAAGGCTTTTGTCTAGATCTTTATGAAGATAAGCGCACCTGAAATACCACATTGATACCAACACGTCTTTTACGTTCCTGTAGACGTACACGATCTTGCAAGTAGAGGAGGAGTCCTTGAAAGGCATTTGAAGTGTGTGCAAGGGCATGTGAGTCGAGAAGAATCTTGGAGACGATGATGAAAGACTGGTTAAGTCCGGGTTTGAGCTTTTAAGATACAGATCGATTTCCAAGAACGGTACTAAGTCATGAGGATTGTTTGAGAGCAAAGGATGAGGAAGGTTCTTGGATCTTTCAAAGAGAGCAAAGGTGAGTGCCTTAAGCCAAGTGGTGCCAGACTTAGGAAAGAAGCGAGAATTATGTCAGTGTCTTGATGCTTAAAACCTTTTTGGAAATTAAGAACTCCTTAAGAGTATATTGGGATAGTACCAACATCCTTGGTATTTGTATAAGTCCCCCACAAAATCTTTGTCCGATGGCAGTGAAGAGATTAAAGTCTTGGTCTCTTCGCTTAAGTTGTCTTCTCTCAAGTGCACCGGAAGCTCCTTATCCATTTTTCTTTTCTTTTGGGATTGCAAATACCAAAGGATGTACACTTGACAGGCTTAAAAAGCCTTAGAGAATAATTGAGATCTTAATCTGAAGTTTACAATTGCGTAACGAAAACTTATACACGATTTGGAAGGACTCTTTTTTTCTTCTTGCAATTGAAAGTCACCCTTTAACTACACTAGCAGATATCACTTCTTCATCATTTTCTCTTGAGAACCCATAATAATATTATATTAAACAGTTGATCAAAGCTTTCATGAACAATGAAAGTTAGTTTATTAAACAGTTTGAAGATGTTTTTCTTCTTACACCAAAATCTAATTCTAATTTACAAAGGTAATAAATAGACTAATGTACCAAAATCACAAAGCTTTCAGGGCCATAACACTATACAGGACTTCTCTCTGAAAGCTTCAAACATGAGATTTTCTTAAATAATGCATTCACCATACACAAAGATTCAGAAACTGAGCAGAGTAACAATGGAGAATGGAGTTCGTTCTTCATTTACTTCCCTCTGGAGAAATCATTCCATGGGTCTTGACCAAAGATCTCGTCGATCATGTTTGAAGTTGGAAGCAGATCAATGTTCTTAGTCCAACAATGATCTGGTAGTATTGAATCACAAGGATCAAATGAATACGAATTGTCCACAAGATCATTGCAGTGGCGCCAGTAATTCCCGATGTTGGATTCTTCTCTGTTTCTAACCGGACATCGAGAGTAGATTACATTGGACTGATCTTCGAAGGACATGTTTGAATCTTCATTACCATTAACCTCTTCTTCTTCTTCATCTCTTGAGAGGATTTTTACGGCTTTGTCATCTGATGGAGTTTCAGCACCATAAAAGGTGTTGTCATACTCTACTTGCCACTCATCATCATCACTATCAATATCCAGGCTTTTAGAACGGTTCTGGATAGAACGTCTTCGTAGTATAAAGACATTGAAGTAATAGCTTACAATTTCCTTCATGGTTCTTGAAGGAAAGGCAGACTTCAGGCATTTCCAGAAATCCCGGTCTAGTGAAACCGGATTGGAGTAAACAATCTCGTGAAATAGATCTTCCTCGTCTTCAGTTAGCTTTGCGGCAACTTCCTCCCCCATCTCATAAAGACCTATGTTCAGACATCTGTCGTATCCTATAGTGTCAAACAAGTCTTCCCTTTTTTCCATGATATGCTGCTGCACACATCTGATGGAACCTTTATCCACGCAAATGCATTCTTTTCTTCCCTTACCAATTTTGCAAAGCTCGATTTCACAGTCTGGCATTGAAATTATGCACTTCCCCACCATTTTTCCATCGTAAATAATAGCCTGATCTTTCTGATCACTTGCTACATCCTTGACACATTCAGGAATATCAGCCTGGTACCCCGCCCCGACTGGAACTGGTTTTCTAGGAGAAGTCGGACACCAATAAACATCTTCTTCCGAGCAAACTGGTTTCCAAGGTATGTCTGAATCAGGAGATTCATGAGAAAGGGTAGACAAAGTCGTTGCTCCAGACTGAGCATCTTCCTCACAGAAACTGGTTGTGTACCAAGGGAAAGACACATTGGTCTCAAACCCCTTGTCACCGTTATCCTCACATTTATACCCATAGAGATCACTTATGTCATCTCCTGCTAATAATAAGACAATATAATCAAGCAAGCTGCTTATGTTTATCATGTAAACCCCTCTGTACCAAGTATATTATTATTACCTATGAGACCTGACTTCTCCAGAGAAACATGATATGGAACTCCTTCATCAAGTTTGGCCAGCTTATTGCAATAACTAATCTGTCTTCCATGCTTAACGTTAAGCTCTTGCACATCCTCAGCATCAAAAGTGCGCTTGTAACCCATATTATTTAGCCTGTAAAATGAGAACTAAAGCCAATTAGTAACTGACAAGTGAAAATTATAAGTATTTCTAACCATTAAAGTAACTTGATTAGAGTATGGGGGAAAAAATTAACCCTTTAATTTTAATAAATTTAAAAAAAAAAAAAAAAAAAATCCCCAAATTCGAAGGGAGCCCTAAAC
The DNA here is from genome assembly GCA_900406485.1 of Physaria acutifolia. NCBI lineage: Eukaryota > Viridiplantae > Streptophyta > Magnoliopsida > Brassicales > Brassicaceae > Physaria > Physaria acutifolia. Next base: position 8,339 of record OVBH01000047.1, on the reverse strand, counting down.
CTAGATTTCAATTCACGGATTAAATCACCAAATCAAGAATCAAAAATCATAAAATCGTTCAATTATCATGAAAACAGTTAAAAGCCCTCCGTTAATTGACAGATCTGACGAACCCTAGAACATCGAAATCAAATCGGATGATAAAATTGGGGAAAACTGGAATTAAGAACAGATCCGGCAAAAATACTGAATAAAATCAACATAAAAAGCATAAGATTGATCAGATCTGTTGTTTAAAGATCTGGATCTGACTCGAACCCTAGATTTGACCAAAACGAAGCGATGATAGCAAAACAGGTATCGATTGAAAGAAGAAATCAAGACGAAGAATAAAATTACAATAGATTTGAAGATCGATCTGGAATAAGGAAGGGATCTGACCAAGAATTCGAAGAAAAATTTTTAGGGAAAAAATAAAATTTGGGGAATTTTCGTAAGCGGCTAGGGTTGAAAATTCGTGGATGTTCGATTAGGGGAAATACCCGATTTTGAAACCCGGATTTAGTTCGGATACCGAGACAACATCGAATGAGCTGTACTCCATTTAAATCTTTATAAAATTCCGGAATTACCAATTTATCCTCGCACGTATGCAATAAACGTGCCTAGCAACTTGTGTTGGTATATCCGGTTCGTATCTATCTATTTTGTAAACCGGAACAAAATAGTTTATGTCGACTAAATTGGGATTGATATGAACAAACCGGACCAAACAAATTAACCAGTTATAATAAACCCTAAATTCCCAAATTAGATTCTCACAATTTGCCTTCTGTAACCTGTCGACAACACTCCCGATTTTGCTCTGGTAATTTTCTTACTAGCTTGACTTTCGTAGGAATTTTTAATTATGGGAGTTTCTACGGATAAATTCTGATGCTTTAGTTCGTTTTGGGGATTGAATCCGTTTTGAAATCGTGTAACTCGATGATCTCTAAAATTTCTGAAATATTAGTTTGTATATGAATCTGGTTCGTCGCATATTCTGTAGTTTGAATGATTGTTATAACCCAAAGCTTGGATCTTAAGTCTTATATTGATTCCATTTTTGTAGGCAGTGTGTTTCGTCCAGTAAACTGTCTGTGAGATAAAAACCAATGGCACTAGTTGTGATTTGTGGGCAACCTTGTAGTGGGAAATCAATAGCTGCAGAAACTTTAGCTGAAACACTGAGAGAGTCTGAAACTAAACAGACTGTTAGGATCATCGATGAGGCTTCATTTCATCTAGACCGCAATCAAAACTATGCCAATATGCCTGCAGAGAAGAATCTGAGAGGAAAGCTAAGGTCAGATGTTGATAGATCAGTGTCGAGAGGTGATATTGTCATTGTAGATTCGTTGAATAGTATCAAAGGTTACAGATATGAGCTTTGGTGTATCGCGCGAGCTACTGGTATTAGGTATTGTGTTGTTTTTTGTGATGTGGATGAAGCTCATTGCAGGCAATGGAATAAGGAACGTAGTGATAGAGGCGAGGATTCATATGATGATGGTATATTCGAAGATTTGGTGAGAAGATTCGAGAAACCTGAGAGAAGAAACCGATGGGATTCACCTCTCTTTGAGTTATACCCTTCTCGAGAAGGAATAGACAAATCCTCTCCTGTGATTTCAGAGGCTGTGACTTATCTAACCAAGACTGTTGACTCCAAAACCCAAGATGTGAGAATTCTCCAACCAAGTATCGCAACTCAAACTGCTAGAGTCTCAGACGCGAATTCTCTTTACGAGTTAGACAGAGCGACACAAGAAATCATCAACGCGATCGTGGAACAACAATCATTTGGTGGGGCTGTCAGCAGAGTTACTCTTGGCAATGAGCTACCACCAATTGAAATCAGCAGACCGATTGGACTACCGGAGCTAAGGAGGCTTCGAAGAACGTTTGTTAAATTGATGGGTCAATCAAGTCTAAGCGGACCACCATTACCTACTGATGCAGACAGTGCAAAGAGACGTTTTGTGGATTACTTGAACAGAGAGTTTGGAGGTAACAACGCTTGAAATTTTGTGGGTAAAAATCATCTTACCATTTGGTTTTGTATTTTCTTAACTTCAGTCACATTTCATCCTTCTTGTTCTTCAGTGAAATTTTGGGACTAAATTGATGTGTGTGTGTTTTTTTTTTTTTTTTTTTTTTTTTTTTTTTTTTTTTTNGATGTATCTTAAATTATGAAATAAAGTTTATATGTTTGTCGGCAACTATGTTACATGTCGACAGAGAAAAAACTTGTTTTCAGTCTACACTAAACATTTATCACATCTTTGATTTTAAAGATAACCACAATAAAACTTTTAACAATACTACCTAACAAGTTAGATCCTTAATTCNTTGTTTTCAGTCTACACTAAACATTTATCACATCTTTGATTTCAAAGATAACCACAATAAAAGTTTTAACAATACTACCTAACAAGTTAGATCCTTAATTCTATTACCCTTTTCATTAATGAAGGTAGTGTAAACTATTTATTAAAATAGTTAATCACTAATGCTTTATTTTTGTAGTCATTCGGTTGTAAAGTCACTTTAATAATGAAGCTTATGTATAATATACAATGATAAGTGACAAAGATTGGGNTTTTTTTTTTTTTTCTCATGGAGATCCTTAATTTTTTTTTTGTCATGGAGAGATCCTTAATTCTATTACCCTTTTCATTAATGAAAGTAGTGTAAACTATTTATTAAAATAGTTAATCACTAATGCTTTATTTTTGTAGTCATTCGGTTGTAAAAGTCACTTTAATAATGAAGCTTATGTATAATATACTATCATATATTCATACAATGATAAGTGACAAAGATTGGGGTATCTCAGATTTCGACCTTTAGTTTTAGCTGTCGATCGTATCATTGGTTCAAGCTTTCCACTTTGATTTGAATCATCTTCGTCATTTTCGAGATCTGATTATAGAATTGTGAAGATTGATTGAGGTTCGTTCTTNTTCCACTTTGATTTGAATCATCTTCGTCATTTTCGAGATCTGATTATAGGGAATGTGAAGATTGATTGAGGTTCGTTCTGAGCTCTTTTCGCTTCGACATATACGTCGGGAAATGTAAATTTTACCTTTTTAGCGTTTCATTACTTTTAAAAGTTTCTGTTTTCTGAAGAAAATTTTGATTGTTGATCTTAGGAAATTTGGTTGCAGGTTTTGTTGATTTGTTGTTCATTTTCGGTTATTGGCGATTACTAGTTACTTCTGAATTTGGCGTAAAGCGACTGATGCTCAGCTCTTTCCTGATTTGGATTATTCTTGGGATTTTGTCTATTTCTCCTCATCATTCAATCATTGGCCATAAATGTGAATCTTATGGCTTGATTGAGTAATGTTTATTGGAATGAGAAATTCTTTTATGGATAGATAGAGGACTTGGTTGTTTAGTGTAGTAACTTTGCTTACAATAAAGCTCTTGTTTTTGATCCTGGGACCATGAAAGTTGCCTCAGTTTTATGTTTAAGACCACGGATCAGCGGTTTACTTTTCTTAATCCTTGGTGTTATTGCTCTCATTACTATTTTAGTACCAACTTCTGATGATTCTTCTACAACTGCAACAACTCAAGTGCCACCACACAACATTCATAGTAACTTTGGGAGGATAAAGGAACAAGCAGCTGTTGATTATCTAGATCTAAGGGTTTTCTCTTTAGGAGTTAATCGTTTAAAAGAGTTTCCTTCTTGTGGTAAAGAAAGAGAAAACTATGTTCCTTGTTATAACGTATCAGAGAATATACTTGCTGATCGTAATTGTGAGTTTGTAAGAGAAGATGAAAGATGTGTAGTTCGTCCTCCGAGGGATTATAAGATACCACTTAGATGGCCTGTAGGTAGAGATATTATATGGAATGGGAATGTGAAGATTACTAAAGATCAGTTTCTTTCATCAGGAACTATGACCAAAAGGTATTTGAGATCACCAGTAAGACAGATTTTGTTATGCAGTTTCAGCTGGTGTTGTATCATCTTAATCTATATATACACTTATCATTAGGCTCATGTTGCTTGAAGAGAATCAAATTACGTTTCACTCTGAAGATGGCTTGATCTTTGACCCCGTCAAAGATTACGCTTTTCAAATTGCTGAGATGATTGGATTAGGAAGTGATACCGAGTTTCCTCAAGCTGGTGTAAGTTGTTTTTCCTTTTTTCCTTTTATCATTGATTGTTTTCTTTTAGTTCTGACTTAATTGTCTTTCAATTCTTGCAGATACGGACTGTGTTAGATATTGGCTGCGGATTTGGTAGCTTTGGTGCACATTTAGTGTCTTTGAACCTGATGCCCATATGTATAGCAGGGTATGAGGCAAGTGGAAGCCAAGTCCAGTTAGCTTTAGAGAGAGGCCTTCCTGCAATGATTGGAAATTTCTTTTCGAAACAGCTTCCATACCCATCTTTATCATTTGACATGGTCCACTGTGCTCAATGTGGGATTACTTGGGATATAAAAGGTATTTATCTGCTATGGTTCATAGTCTTTCATTTATTTTGGTTAAGATCTGTGAATTTGGGTATTTAAAATGGAACTTCAGTAGAATGACAGTGTTATGCTCTCAATTACCTGACCTTAAGCAGACGCAATGCTACTCTTGGAAGTGGATCGTGTTCTCAAGCCGGGGGGTTATTTTGTTTTAACATCTCCTACAATCAAAGCACAGGGAAATTCTCCTGATACCAAGAAAACAAGTATCTCAACACGAGTGGATGAGTTATCTAAGAAAATCTGCTGGAGTTTATCAGGTCAGCAAGATGAGACATATCTATGGCAGAAAACAGCAGATCCAAATTGCTATTCATCTCGGTAAGTATGAGAACAAAGTTCTGAAGCTTGTTTTTTGTTTTTTCACTCACAGTCACACTGATGTTGTTCTTTCTTTTTCCTGCTTGTTGTAGCTCGCAAGCTTATATACCCATTTGCAAAGATGATGATAGTGTTGAGTATTATCAACCCCTTGTTCCATGTATAAGTGGAACCAAGAGTAAACGCTGGATTCCTATTCAGAATAGGTCTACAGCTTCTGAAATAAGTTTGTCTGAGCTAGAAATTCATGGTAACTAATGATTTTGGCTTGTCATTTTCTGTTTTCATTGCTCCTACTTATCTGGCGTTTAATATTCTTCTTCGGAAAATTATCTTTCAACAGGTATTACACCTGAAGAATTCAATGAGGATATACAAATTTGGAGATCAGCCCTTAAAAACTATTGGTCCTTGCTTACACCTTTGATTTTCTCAGACCATCCAAAAAGACCTGGCGATGAAGATCCTGTCCCACCTTTTTACATGATACGCAATGCCATGGACATGAATGCTCGATATGGGAATCTGAATCACGCCTTACTTAAACAAGGGAAATCAGCTTGGGTGATGAATGTTGTCCCAGTCAAAACACGCAACACTCTTCCTATTATACTTGATCGAGGTTTTGCTGGCGTTTTACATGACTGGTGAGTGTGTATAACTTGAGGAGATCTTGTTAATCACATTTGTCTTCCTTAGAAGACTCGAGCATCGCTTAAAGCATTTGTTTCTGCGCAGGTGTGAACCATTCCCTACTTATCCGCGAACATATGACCTGCTACATGCCAATGAACTTCTCACACATCTTAGCTTAATGAGATGCAGCCTAAAGGACTTGTTCTTGGAGATGGATAGGATTCTCCGTCCTGAGGTTTCTTTTCTAAACTCCCACCATTTTTTTCATATGATCCTAATTAGGAAATCATAATCTGATAGAAACTTAGCTTTTCCTGACTGGTTGATAGGGATGGGTTGTGCTAAGCGATAAGCTTGGAGTGATAGAGATGGCACGTACACTTGCAGCTCGTGTACGTTGGGAAGCACGGGTCATTGATCTTCAAGACGGTAGTGATCAACGGCTCCTTGTTTGTCAAAAACCTTTCTTGAAAAAGTAACTCAAAAGCAAGCAAATTTTTTTTTGCTTCTCTGCAAGCACCATGGACACTAAGTACAGTATCTTTTTTGTTACTAGTATAGTAATTCTATTACAAGTGAAGAGTTGATCAGATTACAACCATTTTTCTTCTTCTAATTTTGCAAACAGAACATCAGAGTGTTAGTCGTAAAAGATCGTTTTAGCGATTTGTAATCAATTTTGTTTGCGAGTTTGTGTGGTAATTGTATCACAATAACACCTTTTATCAAAATAAAATAAAAAACGAGAAAATGGAGATGCGGGGGATCGAACCCCGTGCCTCTCGCATGCAAAGCGAGCGCTCTACCATTTGAGCTACATCCCCATTTGATCAATTGTAGCATTTATTATTTATTATTTGTTAGTATACAGAACCATATTTGCATTTTGGGAGAGGTAATAATATACACTCAGTTCTGCTTACATAATTGTATATACCTTAACATAAAATGTGACTCACAAACTGCATAATCCAAGAAATGATTGCATCGTGAGCTTTTAAAAAAAAAAAAAAACACACATAAATCTAGACATAATAAGGGAAGAATTATCAAAATTGAGGAAGTTATAAGAGAGGACACGGCATGTCTTCCATACGTAAGTTTTGTCAATACATGTCTAACTTTCAACTCTTTCTTTTTTTCTTTTATTATACGTTATACATCAACTTCTTATTAAATTTTCATTTTATTTCAGTATAGTCTCTTACAAAAGACATCGTAGTTGGAAAATTCGAACCGAAACAAAACACTATCTTACAAGGTTTTTAATTTTCTTTTTTCCAATTTTTCATTCAACTACTTTTCATTTTCCAATACTCTTAATTTCTCTACATCTTCTCCTACTCTCTCTCTAAAGCCATCATCTTAGTTCTTGGTCTCTAAGGTCAAAGTTTCTTTTATGGTTTCCTAAAGAGCAATCGATCATACAACTAATCATTATGAAAGTGCTTCTGAGTCTCTTTCTTCTCTTAGCCTTCACCAAATCATCAAGTAATAACTTTCTTCTTCCCCTTTTATTGATTAATGATTGCTTTCCCAAGATTTATGTAAAGGCATGATCTTTTCAACCTAAATGCAATTTACATCTCTCTCTAGGTGCAATTTACTGTCTATGCAAAGATGGAATAGGAGACAAGCAGCTACAAACATCAATAGACTATGCATGTGGAACCTTAGCAGATTGTAGTCCCATACATGTTAAAGGTCCATGTTATCAACCAAACACCATTAAAAGCCACTGTGATTGGGCTGTTAATAGCTATTTCCAAAACGCAGCTCAAGCCCCTGGAAGCTGTGATTTCTCCGGCGCTGCCAGTACCAGTCAAAACCCACCTACTAGTAAAGTCAATTACTTTGTGAATGTTTAGATCTTTTTTTTTTGGATGAAAAAGTTGTGATCTTGAATGATCTTCTTCTAAATGGTGTGCAGATTTGGTTACTGGTTGCATCTATCCTACAAGCCCTAGGTTTGTATGATCACTTTCATTAACTTGAAGCTCTGTCTCGTTCACTTTAAAATGTGAAGTTTTACTTTGTTCACTATTTTGTAATAGCTCCTCTACAAGATCACCTCCATCAACAACACCACCAACGGGAACAACTCCGTCGAACGGAACTACTCCGAATCCGTTCCCGGGAACTCCTCCGGCGTTTGGTCCAACCGGAGTCTCTATCCAAGGCAGTGGTTGTTCAAGTTTGGTCATCTCCTCTGTTTCTACACTCTGTTTCTCATTACTAGCGTTTCTTTGGGGTTATGATGTAGGGTTGGGATTTTTGCCAAGTGTAGAGACAAAGACAGCTAACATCCACTTGTCTTAGTCTTTGATTCTATTTTGTTAGAACAAGAAGCTTAGGCATTTGTTGTGCTTTTGTCTATATGAAGAATCTTGAGTAATGGAAAGGGAAAAACAGGACATTAATCTTAGTGTGGAGATTTGTTGTATTTATTCAGAAAAAAGACCAAACAACAATGAAAAGAAGTGAAGTATCAATTATACAATTAAAGAAGTTAGAGTTTGGTAAGAAACACACCTTCAATAATTCCCACCCTCCCAATGCTCTAAGATACACTTTCAACTACTTCACCAGGCTAGCGACCAATCTAGATTGAGCAAATAAAATCAGATTTAGGGCTAATTCCTTGTTTTACCAATAAGAACTTCTTAGTAAGGCTTCTTTTACCTTTGTCCAGTCCCAAATAGTTTCCAGTGACATACCATTGAAACAAATGAAGTTCACATATAACCGTAATGGAATACTCTTCGGTAGATATACCTAAAATCACAAATTCATAAACCCAAAAAAAAAAACTGTAAAGTTGACAGAATTGTGAAGAGTTGTACTTAGAGTATCATCTTCCAGAACAATCAGGGGACTTTTACGTATAGAATATGATGA
>OVBH01000046.1:0-11954 GCA_900406485.1 Physaria acutifolia | reverse complement strand
TGGTAATTTATTGACCGTTGTTGGGGGTTTAGGTTACTGTTTCCCCGGAAAAGCTATTTCGGAGGGATCCGAATGATGAAGAGCATAATGGAGTGGATGATATGACCAAACTGACATACTTGCACGAAGCTGGTGTGCTTTCTAATCTACAGAGAAGATACGCCCTGAATGACATATACGTGAGTTCTTTTCACTCTTTTGTGTTTTGGTATTGTCTATGGAGAGTTCTTCATGAGTATATTTTTTTTTTCTGGGAGTTGGAATTTTAGTTTTTATACTGCCGAGCGTACTTCTTGAGTCGGATTTCATTCTATATGGATGGTTAATCGTTTCTTCATGGTATTAATGTACTCATTGGGCGTACCTATATTCCATTTTGGTATTGTTTTTGGAAGTATGCATTCAGGTCTGTTCTATTGAATTTCTTTGGTATCAGTAAAACTAACCCTCCGAGTGCTTGAAATACTTGATATGATCCACATAATTGAGGTTTGTGCGGCTTTTGATAAAGGATATGGATCCGCATACAATATTGCGTTATTGTATCTATATTTTTCCTTTATCAATCAAATGCTACCTTTTGCGATGAAAAATACACTTTAGGGCCCGCTTGTTGTAATTTTTGCGAGTCTTTGTGATTGTCTCTAGATATTGACTTACTATTGTGATATGATATGTTATCTAGCTGGAAAAGATAGATATCGAACTGAAGAAATTTATTGTGAAAAAAATGCAAAAGCTTGGTAATTTGGTATCCAGATGCACTTGAAACATCTTTGTGATTCAAGCCTAACTATTACTTTTCCAATATTAGAACTAATATTGGTGGGAAACTGCGTTTGTGTTTTTGTATCCATTTTTTATTAGTTTTTTTTGGTCTGCGCTGTGAATTACATATAGTTCAATATTCCGTCTAAAGTTATGAAGAAGCTTTCTGTTCCATATGTAGTAGGTGGAAGTATTCATGTTTCAGGTGGTTTTATACTCACCTAGATTCCTTAGATAGTACTGGCTTGCCCCTTTGTAAAACTTTGGTTGTTGTCTAATTTATTTGTGTCCCTATCGATATGATAATATTTAGTTGGAACTATTGGTGGTAACAATTCCAGTCTCATTCTTGTTACCAATCAGAACTCAGTATGTTACGTAGTTTCATTAGTAAATCGTTCCTGACTGCATTATCTTCTTACAAATACATCCTATTTCTTTTGCAGACATACACTGGAAGCATTCTGATCGCTGTTAATCCATTTAAAAAGCTTCCACATCTCTACAATGGGCACATGATGGAGCAGTACAAGGGAGCACCATTTGGTGAGCTCAGTCCTCATGTTTTTGCAGTTTCTGATGTTGCATACAGGTGGTCTACTCTTTTTTTCTTTTCTAATGGCTCTAATATTTTTAACTCTTAATGTCAGTCATGTTAATAATTAACTATTATGCTTTATAACCCAGAGCGATGATTCACGACAGTCGAAGCCAATCAATACTCGTTAGCGGTGAGAGTGGAGCTGGAAAAACTGAGACAACCAAACTAATCATGCAGTATCTTACATTTGTTGGGGGGCGCGCTGCTGAAGATGATAGAAGTGTTGAGCAGCAAGTCCTTGAAGTAAGATTTCCCTTAAATAATTTGTATCTTTTATCATATTGAATAAACTAGGACTGGAAAGATACCTTTGCATTTTCTCCACTGGTATTTGTTTGCGGATTATTTTTTAGGGTTGCTCATGTTTGAATTTCTTTATTTGCTAGCGTTCTCTTCTAATTAAAGTATTCTTGTTCTGCAGTCAAATCCTCTCCTGGAAGCATTTGGCAATGCAAAAACAGTTAGAAATGATAATTCCAGGTGGGTTGTGGGTTTTTTTTTTTCCTTTTGTAATGTAATTGAATGCAAAGAGGGAAGACCTCGCGAGACTATGCTTTACTTTTTCATTGAAAAATTGGGAGGTGTTTCTTTAATTGACAGTTTTTTTCATGACAGTATCGTTATAATTGGTAAGTAAGCATAGGAGAATTTTTGGATGCCGTTTTGTTTATAGTGAATTATATCAGGCTGTTAGAAACCAGTGGTAATGTTACTTTGTGATGTCTGTATCTGCTTAGGCAATTTTTCAACGTTGGTTGTTTTAGTAAACCTTTTGCTTCAAATATAATAGCAGTTCTACTTCAGATATCTGATCTGTTGACAACTTTTTCACGAAGACGTTAAGACCCCTTGTACCAGTTGGAAATGCATTATGAGGTCTGATTGGTTTATTATAATAGTCCCTGCACTTGAAGTTGTATTAAATTTTTTTCTTCATTTGCAAAGCAAACAAGTAATTTATGATTCTGGAATCTCATTTGCAAATTTTGAATCCACTGTGGATTCTAGATCTTCTGTTATTGCATCTTATTTTTAAAGTAAGAGTACTCACTGCAGTTATTTTTTTCCTGTGTGGGCCTAGCTTTTTCCTATTAGATACAATTCCTAAAATCGACGGATCTACTGACCCATATAATGTTTCTTTTGTTTGTTCAGCCGCTTTGGAAAGTTCGTAGAAATCCAGTTTGACACAAATGGTAGAATATCTGGTGCCGCAATCAGAACCTATCTTCTGGAGAGATCACGTGTGGTCAGGATAACAGATCCCGAGAGGAATTATCACTGTTTTTATCAGTTGTGCGCTTCAGGGAATGTAATTGTTTTTCCTGATCTGTATAAACCCATAGGATATTGGTTTCGGTTTTCTTACCGTCTGATTGAGCTACGCTGATTTTGACAATTTACCTATGCTGATTACTAATCTGTAAATGTTCTTATTTTTGCTTAGGATGCTGAGAAATATAAATTAAGCAACCCCCGCCAATTTCATTATTTAAATCAAAGCAAGACCTATGAACTAGAAGGAGTCAGCAGTGCAGAAGAGTATAAAAATACAAGGAGGGCAATGGATATTGTTGGCATAAGTCATGATGAACAGGTCTTTTCATTTCTAATTGGATTTTAATGTGTTTTTCTTCTGTCAGTTTCTGAAATTCCTTGCTTGCTTCCTGTACAAATCATTTACCAGGAAGGGATATTCCGCACACTTGCTGCAATTTTACATCTTGGAAATGTTGAATTTTCATCAGGGAGGGAGCACGACTCTTCAGTGGTAAAGGATAGGGAATCTAGACTTCATCTGCAGATGGCTGCTGATCTTTTCAAGTACATAAACCTTTTTACGACTCATTCATAAGTATCCTTTTGACAAAACAGATTATTTATTTTGTTGTATCCATGCATAATTTATCAGGTGTGATTCAAATCTTTTGCTGGCTTCTCTCTGCACACGTTCAATTCTGACCCGTGAAGGTATCATTGTCAAAGCACTTGACCCTAATGCTGCTGTTGCTAGCCGGGATACACTCGCAAAGACTGTTTATGCTCATCTGTTTGACTGGTTTGCTTTTACTTTCTTATTCCTTTTCTTAGTGGATAATTGTTGATTTATTACACTTGTGTTTGAACTGTTTGTTTTATACTTCTGTCAGGCTGGTTGATAAGATCAATAAGTCTGTTGGGCAAGATCCAGATTCTCGTTTTCAAATAGGAGTTCTCGACATTTATGGCTTTGAATGCTTCAAGAATAACAGGTTAGCTATTATGAGCGGAGCTAATTAAACGATAGTTTTTCCTGTCTAAGCAGCAATTCTTTGTTAGTTTTATTGGTGCACCATATTTATCTGTGAATTGTGTAAACTTTATCTGGGATGATTCATTCTGCAGTTTTGAACAATTTTGCATAAACTTTGCAAATGAGAAGTTGCAGCAACATTTCAATGAGGTAATATGGGGGACTCTTTTTCAAAGATTTTTAGAACACTGTTTCCCCTTCTGATGATAGATTGTCTGTTTTCAGCATGTATTCAAGATGGAGCAGGATGAGTACAGAAAAGAAGAAATTAATTGGAGTTATATCGAGTTTATCGACAACCAGGATGTCTTAGACCTTATCGAGAAGGTACATTTTTCTGTGTTTCAGCGAGTGTTAGATTTTAGACAGGGGCGGATGTAGACCAGTAATAAACCAGACTGAGTCCGACCCGTTAAATTTATCTATCTTCCTCTAATTTTGCATTATTTATTTTTCCTTCTGCAGAAGCCTATTGGGGTAATTGCACTCTTGGATGAAGCTTGGTATAATATTCCTGTTTCATCTTATGTCTCCACTATAGTTGCATTTTCTTTTCTCACTGACTTATCTTTGTTTGCCTTTTATGCAGCATGTTCCCCAGATCAACTCATGAGTCATTTTCAATGAAGCTGTTCCAGAACTTTAGATTCCATCCGAGATTGGAGAAGACAAAATTTTCAGAGACTGATTTTACCCTTTCTCATTACGCTGGCAAGGCAAGTTTTGCTCGAGGACACTGTTTAATGTTATTTTGTTTAGTTAAGATCTCAGTGAGTTTTTGCCACGCCATTTATGCAGGTTACTTATCAAACTGAAGCCTTTTTGGATAAAAACCGTGATTATACTATAGTGGAGCATTGCAATCTGCTGTCTTCCTCCAAATGCTCTTTTGTTGCTGGACTTTTTCCCGCAGCCCCGGAGGAGTCGACCAGATCTTCTTACAAGTTTTCTTCTGTGTCTTCCAGATTTAAGGTACGGACATTGTCCAGCTATTTTCTTTTGTACAATGGAAGGTCCTTTGTCATGAGAATTGTATTATCAATAACTGTCGATCATAAAGCCAATCATCGGTCTGATCATTTGGTTTGATTTTAGCAACAACTTCAAGCCCTTATGGAAACTCTCAGCAAAACAGAGCCTCACTATGTTCGGTGTGTGAAGCCAAACTCACTCAACAAACCTCAAAAGTTTGAGAGTCTTAGTGTTTTACATCAACTTCGTTGTGGGGTTAGTGGATTCCGTGATCTTACTCCACTTTCTTTTTTTCCTTGGTAATCATGATCTAAGTATAATGAGAGAAACCTTCAGTTTCTTTTGGGTACCTAGTCTGATGTCCCAATTGTTCCTTTCATTAATGTAAATGAAGCGTATCAAGCTTTTTTTTTTTTTTTTGGGGCACGATTATATAATTTCTTGTCACAGAATGCATATGATTTTCCATGAAATGATAGGCTATAAACTTCATACTCTTGCTCATTAATTTTTGGTCTTGATCATCTATATAAATATGGAGTTCGTAACGATCAAAATGCAATGTGTTTATCATGGTACTGCAATTGTTCTGCACATTTGTTGACGTTATTTAAATGAACGATAGCCTTTTCTTCTTTAGGCCATTGTGATTTTCAACTGTTGTAGTACAAGCTTTGCTACTGCCGTTTTCTAAATTGCCAGATTGGTTCTCATAGTTGACCAACTGAAATGATCTGGTTTATACTCTTGCTGTACTAGTCTTCTCATGTTTGTGCCTTATCTTCAGTTTCTTTGATTGGTCTATAAACTTTGATGATTTTTGTATCTCACAATTGAATAGGGTGTACTGGAAGCTGTTCGGATTAGTCTAGCAGGGTATCCCACTCGAAGGCATTATTCAGATTTTGTTGATCGGTTTGGTCTGCTAGCTCCAGAATTCATGGATGAGAGGTCTCATTATTTAATGGATGATTCTAAGATTATTGTCAAGAGTGTTATCGGTCCTATAATTGTCTTTGCAATTTTGGGAACCTGTGTGAAAGCTATACGACTTGTTTCTATGACCTTTGGTCACTTGATTAAGAAAAACTAGATGACATATCAAGTACTTTAGCATTGTTTATAGCTTTTGGCCAGACAGGAGAAATACCCTGTATCTGAATTTCATTAATGTTTCTTATATATTGTATCCTGCGTTGAATAATTTTTGTTGTCAAGCAAGAGTATTTGTTAATATATATAATTTATATGCAGCAACGACGAGCAGGCGCTGACTGAGAAAATCTTGAGGAAATTAGGTCTTGGGAATTATCAGGTATGGTTGGCTGAAAAACCTAATGATTTTTTGCTATCGCATGGTTCTGGTTAGATACTCTAATTGATTTGCTAATATTTGGTACATCTTTCACAGCTAGGAAAGACAAAAGTGTTCCTTAGAGCTGGTCAAATTGGCATTTTGGACTCTAGGCGGGCTGAAGTTCTTGATGCTTCTGCAAGACTCATTCAGAGAAGGCTCAGAACATTTGTTACACATCAGAACTTCATTACTGCACGGGCTTCTGCAGTTTCAATTCAGGCATATTGCAGAGGTTCCTTTCTCATTAATTATTATTCTTCAATCTTTCTTTGTGCATGTGCTTTTCTCTTGCAGTCGAAATCTTTGTAGTCTATAATTTCTTGAGAAATCTTCAGATGTCCAACACCCTATTTCTAAAAAAGTTGTATTGATTCTTTTGCTAAATATGTTCACATGGGTCACAAATGCAAATTATTGTCACTATTGAATTAATGCATTTGTATGTGTTTTTTCTATCTATGTTTATTTCTAAGCCTAATAATAATCTGTTTGCAAGGATGCCTATCCCGAAATGATTATGTGACCAGAAGAAATGAAGCAGCAGCAGTTTTGGTACAAAAGCATGTACGCAGGTGGCTGTCAAGATGTACATTTGTTAAACTTGTATCAGCTGCCCTTGTAATACAGTCTTGCATCCGTGCTGACTCAACTCGCTTAAAGTTTTCACATTTGAAAGAGCATAGAGCTGCTTCTGTGATTCAGGTACTTAGGATCTCAAACTCCAAGTTTTTATGGTATAAGTGCTTTACACTTTTGTGTTATTAAGTTCTTATATAGGGTAATCTTGAGTGGTTTAGTTCTCTGATTTGTGTAACCTCATTCATGATTTCAGTCCCTAATGCATTTCTTGTGCTTGAATATTGTGTATTATAAATCACTTAGGCTCAGTGGCGAATCCATAAGTTTCGCTCTGCATTCAGAAACCGTCAATCATCTATTATTGCTATTCAGTGTCTTTGGCGGAAGAAGCTTGCAAAGAGAGAGTTTAGAAA
Source organism: Physaria acutifolia (assembly GCA_900406485.1). NCBI lineage: Eukaryota > Viridiplantae > Streptophyta > Magnoliopsida > Brassicales > Brassicaceae > Physaria > Physaria acutifolia. The sequence goes on along the minus strand of OVBH01000046.1, from coordinate 4,971 downwards.
ACTTAAACAGGTATGTTTTAGTTATGATCTAACACTGTTTTATTTATGGTCTAACACAGGATTATTTGAATCCATTAACCTTTCACTCAGACTATGAACATGCACATCAATTTCTTGCAGGCTGCTAATGAAGCAGGTGCTTTGCGATTAGCTAAAACTAAACTTGAGAAGCGGTTAGAAGATCTTGAATGGCGGTTGCAGCTTGAGAAACGATTGAGAGTATGTTGCCAATCTTGATCATTTATATTTTATTGATCTCCTAAGACAGAGTAAATAACCACAAAATGCTGTAAATACAGACAAGTGGTGAGGAAGCCAGGGCAGGTGAAATATCCAAGCTTCAGAAAACGTTGGAATCCTTCAGCCTCAAACTAGACGCAGCTAGTCTGGCTATCATTAATGAGTGCAATAAGAATGCAGTACTTGAAAAGCAACTAGCCATATCCATGAAGGAGAAGTCTGCTGTTGAAAGAGAACTTAATGGAATGGTTGAACTAAAAAAAGATAATGCCTTGTTGAAGGTAATTTTCTTCTTTTCATATTGAACACATTAAAGAGCTTGTTGTGTTAGGATTTGAAACCTGGACTTTTAAGGGCTCTGTTCTACATCATTAGTTCTACTCTGAGTTAGATATTTACCCAGTGTTTGTCACAATGGCTCTGTTGTCAACTTCTAAGGGCTCTGGTTTCGACGTGGCATCATACTAGTTATTGTTAAGAATGTTTTCTCTCTTTGCTTAGAGACCCAAATATTGCTGGCTTGGTTTTTCATGGGTTTCTGCTAACACTTGCAGAATTCGATGAACTCCTTGGAAAAGAAGAATCTGGTTCTAGAGGAAGAGCTTCTCAATTCTAAAAATGATTGCAATAACACACTACAGAAGTTGAAAGAAACTGAAAAAAGATGTTCTGAACTCCAGACAACTGTTCAAAGGTTTGTAGTTGCAGTTCTCGTATCAAGTTGTCCTAGGTTTTTGTCTAACAAGCATCTGTTTAATTGTTTGGAATTTTTTCTATTCAGTCTTGAGGAGAAACTCTCTCACCTGGAAAATGAGAACCATGCCTTGAGGCAACAGTCGCTAATGACATCCCCAGGGAGAATAGGACAGATACTTGGTGAAGTATGTCATCTTTAACTATCCTCTGTTGCACATTCCTTGGTGCTCACTTTGTTAATTGATTGATATTTCACTGGTTTTCTTCAAGCATATTGAAACATGTGTTTTTATTTTTTTTACATTTGTCATCCTGAGTTCTTTGGTCTTCACTTTGTACTAACAGTTTATTGTGACCTTCTCTCCAACAGAAACATTCTAGAGCTGTTGTACCAACCCAAAATGACAAGAGATCTGTTTTTGTAAGTAACAACGGCTTCTACTTTTTTATTTGTTTCATTACATCTATCTTTTCTTTATTTGTTTCGTTACCTCCATCTTTTCTTTTATTCCTACTTCATATAAATGCTTGGACGTGAGTACTCTTTTTTTTTTTTTTTTTTTTCCTGTCAATCGAAAGTGAGTACTCTTCATATCTCATAAATATACAGGAGACACCAACACCTTCAAAGCACATCATTCCATTTTCACATAGCCTGTCAGAGTCACGTAGATCCAAATTTACTGCAGAAAGATACCTGGTACAAAATCACTGCCATTTTCATTAAGCTGCCAATTTGTTCTGACTATGATGGAAGATACTTATTTGCCTGTAGTGCTAGTAAACATAATGCTTTTTTTTTTGGTTGGCTAAAGTTGATATTTAATTTTGACAGAAGTTACCACTATATTGCAGGAGAACTACGAATTGCTGTCCAGGTGTATAAAGGAAAATTTGGGATTCAATGATGATAAGCCACTGGCCGCTTGTGTAATATATAAATGTCTTCTGAACTGGCATGCCTTTGAATCTGAGAACACATCCATATTTAACATTATTATTGAAGGAATCAATGAAGCCCTGAAGGTGAGTCCTGTGTGTAATATGTTACCCGAACTTCTTGTTGAAGGGATTTTGTAACTACTTTCTTCCACATTTGTTTACCTCAAACAAATTGATACCATGTAACGATTTATTTCTGTGCTTTATATGTTTGTTCCAGGGCGGAGATGAGAACACTGTATTACCATATTGGCTCTCAAACGCTTCAGCACTTCTATGCCTCTTGCAGAGAAATCTGCGGTCAAATAGTTTTCTAAATGCTAATGCTCAGCGTTCCGGGAGGGCTACATATGTAAGTTCAATTGATAGCTCCAGTTGAGAATCGAGAATAGCTTGCATGTTATTTCTATGGAATCAAAATCACTATTGAGATTTAGTAGTAGGGTATATTCTTGTTACAAAATGTTCTCAGAGCTGATTTTCTGTTTCTTGCTTACCAGGGAGTAAGGTCTCCGTTTAAAATTCTTGGATCTGATGATGGTGCTTCGCATATAGAAGCAAGATATCCAGCACTATTATTTAAACAGCAGTTGACAGCATGTGTGGAGAAGATCTATGGTTTAATTCGTGATAATCTGAAAAAAGAATTATCACCGCTTCTTGGATCATGCATTCAGGTGAGAGTAGGCAGATATTCAGCACCTCTGACATTGCTTTCTAGATTATTACGTGGATATCACAGTTTTAGTTCATCAAAATACTAGTGGGACTCTATATGCCATTTGGTGGGAAAATAAAATTGAGAAATTACTGATTTACTATAATTTTATGGAAATATGTGATGGGTTTTTCATGCATTTTCTTTAATAATTCTCAAGGCACCCAAAGCGTCACGTGGGATTGCTGGAAAAGCTAGATCACCAGGTGGTGTGCCGCAGCAATTGCCAAGTACTCAATGGGAAAGTATACTCAAATTCTTGGATTCTCTTATGTCCCGCCTACGCCAAAATCATGTATGCAAGTGCCATAGTTTCAATTATAATATCTGTTTCTACCGGCTGTGCTTCATGCGAAGAATCTTCTTTGCTTTAGAGAAGCTTTCACTTTTTTGTGTTTATGTAGAATGTATTGCTCTAAATTAATATCTTAGACATAATACTTTGTTGTTTGACAAAAAAAAAGACATAATACTTTGTTATTTTCCTGTTTCTCTACATACTGATGATTTGGAATTAGACTGTTCATGTACAATGGTTCCTTGTGCTTTACGAATATCTACATTGTCCTTTATCTTTTCTGACCTGAATTTTGTGTTGGTAGGTACCCTCGTTCTTCATTCGAAAACTTGTGACTCAGGTTTTCTCATTTATCAACCTATCACTTTTCAACAGGTAAATGTGATCTTAATTTCAGTTCTTTGTTGTATCTCTTACTGCATATTTAATCTGAATTCTTCTTCAGTCTTCTTCTTCGTCGTGAATGTTGCACATTTTCAAATGGGGAATATGTGAAATCTGGGATTTCAGAACTGGAGAAGTGGATAGCCAATGCAAAGGAGGAGGTACACAAGTGATATACCTGGTGGTTTCTTCATAGATGGATGCTATCTGTGATCTAAAAAAATTTGTTTATGCAGTTTGCAGGAACATCTTGGCACGAGTTAAATTACATTAGACAAGCTGTTGGATTCTTGGTAAACCCATCATCTTCTTCTCTGATTATAAAACTTGGGTTTCTTTTTTGTACTGGAACTTGAATTTAATTTGTCTATATTTTATTCATCTTAGGTTATACACCAGAAAAGAAAGAAATCATTGGATGAAATCAGACAGGATCTATGCCCGGTATGTTGTTATTTTGTTTTGCTTCCGGGTTTTGTTCCTTTTGATATCAGGCCGCAAGCAGTAGTCTCACGAAAACTCGTACTATTCGAGTCTGTTATAGGTATTGACAATAAGGCAAATATATAGAATAAGTACGATGTACTGGGACGATAAATATGGAACTCAAAGTGTCTCAAATGAGGTGAGTTTATGTCTAAACTTTCAATCCTACGAGTTTAATTAGAATGTCTTTTGAAACATTTTTACAAAAATGTCTTTGTGCTGTAGGTGGTTTCTCAAATGAGAGTACTTTTGGACAAGGATAACCAAAACCTAACATCGAATTCGTTCTTACTGGATGATGATATGAGGTATTATTATCATCTTCTGTTTTGTCTGTCATTTAATTGAAAAATCTCAACTTTTTCGGCTCTTAAGTTTAGTTATAAGTAGGGGTAGAATCAAAATGTTATATATCTCAAGCTCAGAGCCTCAGACGAAGGCTAAATTACATGAGAATTTTTGTATATTGAAAAAAGCTTTTAGCTATTTTGGTTGAGAGTCTCATTAATCAAATCTATTTCACTTGTAGTTTTTGAGTTGTCTGCATTATATTTTCATAAATCCGTTTGTTTTTTTTTCTGTATATGTGTAGCATACCTTTCTCAGCAGAAGATATCGACAAGGCAATTCCAGTAATAGATCCATCAGAAATAGAACCACCACAATTCGTATTAGAATATACATGTGCACAGTCACTTGTGAAGAAACCCTCCACAGCTTCTTCAGTTTCAGAGCAGATCGTTTGATGCATATGGGCTTTGATTATGCATCATCAGTTAGAGTTGGAAAATAATTTGGTATTGCAAAATTTCTCTTTAAGAGAATGAACAATTGAAGCTTAGACTTGGTAACTGTAGAGTTATATATAAAATGGTAATGGCCAAATGATTGTAGTTAAGCAACAGTTGTCACATTCATTTTGTTTAGACTGTAAATGGTAAAGCATCTATGTAAATATTAAGTAATGATTTCCCATAATTCTTTGAGATTCTATGGGTATGTTTTATTATATGGAAACACCATTAACGTGTAAAAGTTCTGCACATTTACCATTCCCTTTTGTACTGTTCATCAGTTTAAAAAGCCTTAAAACAAGTGTGAAGGAAGAGAAAAATCACCATTTTAACTAAAGCAATATTACTATGGACAAAGCCTGATTTCAAAATCAAGAAGGATAATTTAAATATTTTATTTATATATATATATA
>OVBH01000045.1:0-10813 GCA_900406485.1 Physaria acutifolia | reverse complement strand
AAAAAAAAAAAAAACCCCCCCCCCCCCCCCCCCCCCCCCCCCCCCCCCCCCCCCCCCCCCCCCCCCAAATTATTGTCTTTTTCGATTCTTGGATTATAAAGCATGCATTAAACAAGTTGATGAATTAAACAAGTTGATAAGAATCTTCCGAGATAAAAGAAAGAAGAAAAAATTACACCCTATGGCCTTCACCTTCTCCAAATTTTCAAAAGTGGCCCTCACNTGTGCAAACAAAAAAAATTTAAGGCTAGTAGGTGTTATTTTTTTGGCAAAAGGCTATTGGGTGTAATTTGGGAGAGGGTGAAAACCATAGGGTGAAATTGTCTCAAGAAAGAACTATTCAACTATCGTCTCCAAAGTAAAAATACTGTTTCTGGGAAGTGACTGATAGCACTAACAATGGCGTCGGAGCAAGCGAGGAGAGACAAGAAGGTGAGGGTGAGAGAGTTCAGGTGGAGAAAGATAAAGTCCCGAAGATGAAGAGTCAGTTTGAGTCCATGACTGAAAACGGCAAAGATTCCGACATGCAGAAGCATCAAGCAGAAGGTGGTGGGAGACAGTTCGTGTCGCTTTCTGACAATTGGAGTAATATGCCGATTTCTGACGAAGGAGAAGGAGAAGGAGAGGACTCAGATGCGTCAACCCGTTGGAAAAATCGTGAAGAGAAGGCGTCATTAGATGATATTCGTGGATATAGAGCCAATGCTCAGAAGTCGATGGACAGTAGAGGAACGGTTTTTATTTCGCGGAGTACATGCAGCTGGGCTAGGAAGCTTAGCTTCAATATCCCAATATGTGAAAATAAAACGTCGTTTGCTGTATTCTCTAACGTTTGGGGTTACGAGGACTTGTGCTCAAGACGTGAACATTAGAGTCTCAGTGCCAGGTCAGACCAATGAACTACCAATCCAAACGTTGTTCAGTATCAAGAAGATTTTACCCCTCCGGTAGTCAAAAGGTATATAACTTTAATTCAATTCCGGTTCGGTTTTGTTCTTTCTTCTCATTTTAAAATTTCGGTTTGACTTTATTTTACCATTTAAGACATTTTTTTTCTTTTTTTTTTTCTTTTTTTTTTGCAACTCAGCATTTAAGACAATTATATCAAATACTGGTTTAGTAAAGGTTTTTTCTTTTTCCTGATTCTTAATTAATATATCTATATTAAACCGGGTTTAGTTGGATTTCGAGTTTAATCAAAGCACATTTCTTTCACAGATTGTTACAAATTGATCCTTATCTTTTTAATTGTTTTCTCTTTCACCACTAACTTTTAATTTGTTTACGTTAAAATTAATCGGCGGATTTCAGATCTATTCAGCAACTTCTCAAGTTCTCAACGGGATCTTAATTCCGGCGATACAAGACTTAATCTCACCGCCGGAAGAGAATCAGATCATCCCTACTGTTGCGGGTAGAAAGTACATCCTTTTCGTTGGTGGTGGGAGACCCACAACGGTTGTCACATTCCACTTGAATATTTTCTTATTTGAAGAGATGTGAGATTGATCTGTCAATTTCTAAGGTTGGAGACGCTGGCCCAATTCTAGATGCTATGGGTATGATCACAGACGGAGCACGAACCACAATTGCTGCTGTATTTTCGCACTGCTCAAATTATAGTCTCTATACCAAATTGGTCATATCTTTTTTTTNTAAGAATGTTAAATTTTATTCCCAAAAAACCGTTTTCAGAACAGACAAGCAAACAAACCCAGCAATTCTCTGAGTTTTACAACAACACAAAGAGCAGAGTCCAAACAAGTAAAAGACCTACAAGAACAAAAAAACAGAGGCAACATCTCTGTGACATATATGTTACCTTTTCTCTTGTCTTTGAGAGACCAATTTTTAATAAAATCTCTTACGNAGAGGCCTTATTCCATCAGTTACTTCAAGCAATGGTCCATCCAGATCATAAAACACGGATTGGCGCCTACGGTCTTCTGTTGTGCTTGTACCAACCTCAGTATGCCCCCGTCCTTCCTCCACCACTAGTGACTTTAAGAAAGGAATGGGTCTTTCTCGTTCACTCTCAAGGAATGTGTCTGTCTTTTCCTCCTCAGCACCCCTTCTCGAGAAGCTGAAGAAGGACAAATTTTCATCTATGATAACTTCTGATCAGAGCCAAACAATAGGGGGGAGATTCTTGACAGATTGCAATCTTCATACAGTCAGGCATATAGTTCTTGGAATCAACCAATGACTTCGCTTGCAGAGCTGGATGTAATCTTCATACAGTCAGGCATATAGTTCTTGGAATCAACCAATGNCGCAAACTTTTTTTTTTTTTTTTGTGCAAAAAAAAGCTTACTAGTAAAGTAGTACATCTCTTATTGACCTAGGCCTATATATATGTTAGAAAAATGTCCCCAAGGCTCTCAACATAGATTCAGGATGGGTACCAAGACTATGTATAATAACTGAAAACAAAGTTATATTTCCTTAATTGAAGGAGGTGAACCGGATTGTATTTTGGTTGGTTTAGTTTCCATTACATTTTTGAAGGAGGTGAACCACAAAGTTTCCATTACATTTTTGAATTGTATTTTGGTTGGTTTAGTTGTTTTGTGAACCGGATAAACCGGAATTGACTCTGAAACCATTAGACACTCGACTTTATATATAAAGAGTAAAACAAGAGATTTTCAAAACGTAACAAACTTACTTTCCCGCCTTCCTCTTCTTCCTTTCCCTGATTCTCTGGAAATTCTCTCTAATGGTGAATCTCAGAACATCCGAGATAGTGAAACCAGCTAATGACAAACGAGATTATAGAATGATTGAGCTCAAGAACTATCTCAAGATCCTGTTGATTTCTGATCATGATACGGATAAGGTCAAACCTTCGTTACTTTTTGATTCATGATTTTGATTGGATTTTGATTACTTCGCTACTTTTTGATTCCTGATTTTGAATACTTGATTATTAACATTCATCGTTTTTGATTACTGATTTTGATTGAATGTTCGATATCATTACGTTTTTGTTACTGATTTTGATTGAATGTTTGATATCGTTAGGTTTCGATTCCTCAAGTGTATGAATGTTTGACATCGTTTTTGATTACTGTTTTTGATTATTTTCTTCAAGTGTATGAATGTTTGACATTTTGATTCCTGATTTTGATTGGTTTATAATTTTAATTTTGATTGGTTCCTGATTTTGATTATTTTCATCAAGTGTGCTGCTTCAATGAACGTCAGTGTTGGATCTTTCTCTGATCCACAAGGATTAGATGGACTTGCTCATCTCTTAGGTAATTAAATCTTAGTTTTGTTCATTAATTCGTAAAATTCATTTTCCTAAAATGTGCTGAGCTCAGTGTTGCATCTTCATTGATTAAATTTTCGTGTTGTTCTGGTGTTTAGAGCATATGCTCTTTTACGCAAGTGAAAAGTACCCTGAGGAATATAGTTACAGCAAGTACATCATAGAGGTACTAATATATATTTCTACCATATTCCGGGTCAAATATTGTTCTTTATTCCACCACATTTTTGGTGTAGCATGGAGGCGACTCAAATGCTCGTACAGACAATGAAGACACAAACTTCCATTTTGATGTTAATGCAGACTATTTCTATGAGGCTTTAGACAGGTACTATTGGTGTTTTTGTACTCTTTACTAACTAATCTCTCTAATCTATTACCATTGTGTGGCAACTTAAATCAGATTTGCTCAGTTCTTCATCAAACCACTACTGTCAGCTGATGCCACCATGAGAGAGATTAAAGTTGTTAACTCTGGTTCGAATCCTTTTATTTTATATAAGTTTGCCTTGCCTTGTGAACTGAACAGGTTATAACGAGTTTTCTTTCTCCAGAGAATCAAAATAACTTGCTCTTAGATGACTGGCGAATGCAACAGGTATAGCTCTGTTCTAAAGAACAATTATCAGAGTTATACGTATGTATACGACTCGTTTTGCCATTTTCTTGATAACAGTTACAGAAGCATCTTACCAAAGAAGACCATCCGTATCACAAATTTAGCACAGGTATATGTTCTTGCTGTTGACTGCTATTCATTGAATGGGAATTATTCCTATGAATGTTGTGATTTTGAATATTTTTATCATGCTAAGTTATTGAGGTTTGTGCTTAGGGAATATGGATACACTTCACATACGACCCCAAGAGAAAGGAGTGGATACATGGAGCGAGCTTGTTAAGTTCTATAAGGAACATTATTCTGCCAACATCATGCATCTGGTTGTATACGGGAAGGGTATGCCTTGGTGCTAACACAAAACTGAAAGTTCTTTTTGTAAGAAGATAAAAGTGTTTACATAGGTAGCATCTATGCTAATGCTTTGCTTTGAATTTTCTCAGAGAGCCTTGATCAAATTCAAAAAATTGTGGAAGAGATGTTTCAGGAAATCCCAAACACCAACAAAGTTGTCCCTAGATTTCCTGACCAGCCGTGTACTGCTGACCATTTGCAGGTTCTTTTCTTCCTCAGACTTATAATGTATTTTCTTACATGAAGATATATCATGCTAGAATGTTTATGAGGTGGTATTTTCAGATTCTTGTAAAGTCTGTTCCTATAGTGGGAGGAGACAAGCTGGTTGTTTCATGGCCTGTAACCTCTAGCATTCTTCATTATGAAGAAGCACCAAGCCAGTACCTTGAGCATCTAATTGACCACGAGGGCAAAGGAAGTTTGTTTCATGTCCTAAAAACCTTAGGTAGGTTTTTCTATGGAGCACACAACATGTTCAATATCAATCTCCTTCTCTTACCCGTCTGAAACGTGACGACTCTTTTGAGGATCCCTAAAAGATGCTTGATCAATACCTTTAGTAGTCAGGCTTAATTCTTAATTTCTTATTTCAATGCAGATTGGGCAGAGGCTCTGTTTGCTAGTGAAGGAGACTGCACTTCGGATTATTCTTTCTTCACGGTTTCGATTTATCTTACTGAAGCTGGCCATCGTGGGTCTTTCTTCTTTCTTGTGTTAGATAGAGTATGGTTGTGTCTGGTGTTTTGTAACTGCTTGATAAATTACTGGGTTTACAGAGCATATGCAAGAAGTTCTAGGGTTGCTGTTCAAGTACATTCAGCTATTACGAGAGACTGGTGTTTGCCAGCGGATTTTTGATGAGGTATGGATATATTGATTGTACGATGCATTCTAATTTATTCTATTTCACATTTTTCTTCTTGTTTTTATTTTTGACTTTTTGGCTTTAACATTGCTAAGACATTGTTTATTATTATTGAAGCTCTCGGCTCTCCGCAAGATTAAATTTGATTATCAGGACAAAGCACCACCAGTATCGTATATAGTGGCTATTGCATCAAACATGCGGGTAACAATTTTAGTTCTGTTTCTTATGTGTATGCCCCTCTTTTAACATGCATATGAAAATTATGGAATATGACTAGGATTTTGTAATCTGTATCTTTAACGTGCAAACATAATCTCACAAAGATCTTCTGTTTCCTTGCAATTACTCTTCAGATATATCCGACCAAGGATTGGCTGGTTGGATCATCACTGCCTACTAAATTTGATGCAACTGTTTTGAAAAACTTTGTGAATGAGCTTTCTCCTGAAAATCTTCGGTAAGTATGTGTTCGTTAATATACATTAAACTTATTGGAAGCTGCCTGATATCTTAAACTAATGATGAAATTGTGAACTTAATTTTGCCCCTTTATATGGGGGCTAACTATTTCCAATAGATTTTCTGTTGCTGTTGTTTTTTTGGAATTTCGAAACTGCGGACTTGATACCAGAGATTCTTGCTTCTGTAGGATCTTTTGGGAATCATGGAAATTTCAAGGACAAACGGAGAAGATCGAGCCATGGTATAATACTGCATATTCTCTTGTGAAGATAACAAGCTCCGCCATTGAGGTTCAACTTTTGATATGTTGCAGTAGCTCGAAATGATTCATTTATGTTCTATGTGACTACTACATCCACTTCAAGTTTGTTTGGACAACTTTTTTTCCTTAATATCTTTTTATGCGTGAAATGATTACAGGCTTGGATGCAGTCTGTTCCTGATGTAGAATTTCATTTACCGGGGCCTAATGATTTCATTCCTACAAATTTTTCTTTAAAACATTTTGAAGATAAGGTTCAATTTTGCAACATAATTTAAAAGATTTTCTGGAATTATTTCACTGCACGCCATCTTATCTGATCCTGTTCTGGAACAGGACACGGCTGTTCCGGTTTTGTTGAAAAACTGGCATTTCGCAAGATTGTGGTACAAGCCAGATACAATGTTTTCGCTACCTAAGGCATATGTCAAAATGGATTTCAACTGCCCACTTGCAGTCGGCTCTCCTGTCGCAGCAGTTCTTACTGATATGTTTGTGCAGTTGCTGATGGACTATTTGAATGAATACGGTAAGATTTGGTTGATACTTCTCTCAGTATTTTCCTTTCAACTAGGAATTTTCTTTAGGCATTGGCATTAGTTCAGAGAACTCTATTTCTTTAGGCATTGGCATTAATTCAGAGAACTCTATGCAATTAAGTGAAACAAAGCTTTTGAAATTGGTAAATTGTCTAATAAGTACAATCTTTTTTCTTGTCCATGTTGTTGATTGATAATGTCGTACTGTTGTTATAGAGTTTTCTACTCTGTTTTACATCTTCTATGTTGATATAATTGTATTATCACTCTTTTACTTATTATTATGTGTTGTAGTAGCTTATGATGCACAAGTTGCTGGACTTCATTATGGAGTTAAAGTTTCACCCAATGGTTTCATAGTGAGTTTGAATTTTAAGTTTACCTCATCTTCGATTTTTTCTCTTTTATCTTCGATTTTTTCTCTTTTCCTGACTACATGTTTTTGTTCCCAGTTGAAATTTCATGGTTTTAATGACAAATTGGAGACCTTGATAGAAACTGTTATCACAGAGATAGCAAATTTTAAAGTTAGCCCTGACAGATTTAGAGTTATCAAGGTAACCATGTGTGACTATGTATCGTTTTAGTAACATCATTTCCTTTGTTCCAGGCTAATTAAATCTGTGTTATTTTGATTCTGTATCCTTTACTAGGATAATGTCAGTAGTCAGTATCTAAATCTAAATCACAGATTTCAAGAGCCATATCTCCAAGCATTGTATTACTGCTCAGTTATATTAAGAGAAGAAACTTGGCCACTGATATTAGATGAAGAAACTTCGCATTGTACATTGGGACTGATGGCCCTCTCTGGTTTGGATGAGGAACACTTAGCCAAGTTTGTTCCAATGTTGTTGTCAAGGATCTTCATTGAGTGTTATGTAGCAGGTAACAACATTTTGTGTTTATTAAATAATTTGTCTAGTTTGATCTTCTTAGACAGTCATGTTTTCTGTTTTTTATTTTTCTTCAGTGTTTGAATAGTTATATATTTCATTTCAGGTAATGTGGAGAGCGATGAAGCTATGTCGATGATCGAGATTATTCAAGATGGTCTTTTTAATGTTCCAGATAACATATGCCTACCTTTGTTCCGTTGCCAGCATCTCACTAATAGGGTTGTCAATCTTGAAAAAGGAACAAAGTATTTTTACTACAAAGAAAACTCAAACTCCAGTGACAGAAATTCTATCCTATTACATTATATTCAGGTATCTTTGAAATTTTTATCTTTAGTATCTTACTCATTTGTACGCCTTCTTTGAACTTTCTTCATGTACCTAGATGTCGGTTCTGTTTTTGAACATGTTTCCTGATATCATATTGTCTTGGCTAACTGTAACTTTGGTTGCCACAACCAGGTTCATAGAGATGACTCTGCTATGAATATTAAACTTCAGCTATTCTGTCTAGTTGCAAAGCAAGCCGCCTTCCACCAACTTAGGACAGTTGAACAACTTGGTTATATCGCTGGACTTTCACAGAGGTACACTAGAATTTTCCTCGTCTTTCATAATATAATCCCTTGACTTCTGGTTAATCGCACATTTTTCTCTGACTTAGGAACGATTCAGGCATCTATGGTGTACAGTTTATTATCCAGTCCTCAGATAAGGTACCAACCATCCAGCCATCTCTATCATCTTTCAATTAAGGCTCATCTCCTTAAATTCCTAGAGGGTTTTAATATTTAATAGGGTCCTGGGTATATTGAATCGAGGGTGGAATCATTCCTGAAGAATTTTGAGAGTACGCTTTGTGAGATGAGTGATGAATATATCGAGAACACTATGAAATCTTTAATAGACATGAAGCTTGAAAAACACAAGAACTTGAAGGAGGAATCCCGGTTTTACTGGGGAGAGATTCAAAGAGGGACACTCAAATTCAACCGNTAGATTTCTTCAACAAGCACATAAAGGTTGGAGCAACACGAAATAGATCACTGAGCATAAGAGTATATGGGAGCCAACATTTAGATGAAATGCCAAAGGACATAAATGAGGTCCGTCACAATCAGTTGAAATCAAAGACNGCTTTGTGAGATGAGTGATGAGTATTTCAAGGTAAGAAGGGTTAACCATTTAGTTATATAGCTAGGCAATATATTGACTGATATCTCTTAATCTTCTTCTAGAGCATTGTGAAAGCTTTAATAGACATGAAGCTTGAAAAACACAAGAACTTGAAGGAGGAATCCCGGTTTTACTGGGGAGAGATTCAAAGAGGGACACTCAAATTCAACCGAGACGCAGAGGTACATTGTATTTAACAAAGGAAACAGCCTCTCCAATCACCCACATAGTTGATCCATGTCTTCCCTTGCATTATATGGTTTATTTTGTTAGCAGGTTGCGGCATTGAAGCAGCTTCAGAAGCAAGAGTTGATAGATTTCTTCAACGAGCACATAAAAGTCGGAGCAGCACGGAAGAGATCACTGAGCATAAGAGTATATGGGAGCCAGCATTTAGATGAAATGCCAAAGGACATAGATGAGGTCCGGTCACAATCTGTTCAAATCAAAGACATTCTTAGTTTCAGAAACTCTCAACCGCTTTATGCGTCGTTCAGGGGATGCTGAACTATTAAACAATTTGTAATATGCTGAATGTACGATGGTTGGACAGTTTCATATGTGAATGAGTTTAAGGTTGAAGTAAAGGGTAAAGTAGAATCAAATTCTTTGTTCTTCTGTCCAGGCACATATATAAACAATTTGTAATGATTGTTGGACAGTTTCGTCATGTGAATGAGTTTAAGGGTGAAGTAAAGGGTAAAGTCGGAATCAAATTCTTTGTTCTTCTGTCGAGGCACATCCAAAACCAAAATCAAGTTTAAATTTTAAAAATACATTATGAGATATTAACCTGGACACAAATGACATGATAATCCCATAGTACAATCCCATCAGCTCTGAGACTAGTTTTCTGATGCCAGAGTGGAACCTACAAGAACATCTAATCAAGCATACGCAGATACAGACACACAAACGCCATGTTATCAGAGAAACATGGCTTGCCTGCTTCTTCTCACTGGAGATTAAAACCACAAACAGATCAGAAACCGTTGCATCCACTAGAGCATTCTCAATCACCGTCTTGCTCTTGCAGAGTAGATACACAATCCGAATAATTAATTATATCATGTAATAACTACCTATGTCTTCATATAAATGTCCATATATAATTTTCTAACCCACATGATCATGTCTCTCAGTTCTCACAAGAAGTTACACGGTAGTCCACAAGTTAATTTTGCAGACATAATATGTTACCAACTTAGGACCCCAATGAGTTGTAATCACAGAGTAGAAACATTAGGTGCTTAATAGCTTGTCACACTCTTCACCATTCACAATATCGAATAATTCAAAAGATATCTGCAAGACAATTTAGTATCCAATCTTGACTGCTAATCAAATGCAAAAGAAAAATAGTAGCCAAGATGATAAAAAAAGAGAGAAAAAAAATAAATAAAAAGAAAGAAAAAAAGTTAAACCCAAAAGAGAATAGAGACTGATAAACATTGTAAACAAAGTAGCAAAGTAACAGGAAGCTTATGCAATAAGCTAACAGTGTCGTAAACGGATAACGATGAAGAAATCCCATCACCACCATTCACGCCATCCAGGGGATTTAAAAGTGAAAGGCTGAGGGTGAAGGATGACCAGTGACCCTCGACTTGTTCTAGTATATCCGGATATCCATTGGTTCTTCCTCGCTGCACGCAATGTTCTCGGGGTATACCTAACTGGTCTATAATCATTTGAGGTCTCAAGTGTAGTCCTGGAACTTTCCATGCGCCGTGCTTGAGGTCTTGATGGGATGGTCATGGTATTTGAAACCTCTTCGGGTTTTCTTTTACGACTTCCATCGATTGGAGTCAATGTTTCCACAGATATCTTTCCTTTGCAAACCGGACATAAACATTCCTTTCGCAATGAAACCTGTATCCATTGGTTAAGACAGGACCAACAGTAAAGGTGACCACAATTAGTGACAACTGGTTCCTTAGACATATTCAGACATATAGCACAATCAAAAAAACTCTCATCGCTGTCTTCTTCCTTCACTTTGGTCCCATTGCATCCCTCAGCTGCCGCTGGCAAGGGACTCTCGGGGATATGTGTTTCAGCAGGAACCGGAAGCCTATTCCAATCAGACCTAGCATCATCCGCTGCTATCTCCACCTCGAGATCTACCTCAGGGTTAGGATCCAAATTCAAATCCTGATTCAATGTACTAGATATTTCCTCACCCATTAATAATCTTTGTTATCCTGCGTGATCAAACCTTGACCAGATTAAAAGAATTAAGCAACTTGAATAACCAAATAAGTTTAAAACACACATACCATAAACATATGGATTCAATCACGTTAAAACTTGGAAAAAAAAAAAAAACAGATCCATGGCTGATGTTATACCATTAA
>OVBH01000044.1:0-12029 GCA_900406485.1 Physaria acutifolia | reverse complement strand
AGTTCATAATCTTCATCAAAGTCATATCTCAATCTTTTGCTTGATCGAAAATAACTGCTCTTTCCAGAAGTTTTAGCAAGAGTAACAGGAACAGCAATAGATGATTTGTTTACTCTTTTTGTTTTGCCTTCGAAAATAACTTTTGGTCTGATCTTTTTCCTCTTTAATGCCCGTGTTTTCAGTTGAGCATTCTCATCATTGACTTTCTTTACTCTTACTTGAGATCCAGTTTCAAAAAAAGACATCATAGAACTGAAGATTGATCGTCGTCAATTTCAGGTCAATTTTGAGAGAAATAAAGGTAAAAGAGAGTGACAAATCTTATGAACCGCCGTAAAAATGAAAGAAATTTAGGGTTAATTTTATAAAGAATTACATAAGCTACAAGGATTGTGGGCTTGATTGTTGGGTGAGTTAATCATATGGGCCGATTGTTTGCTGTGTATTTAAAATTATATGGGCTGATTCTTTGCTTTTATTCGGAAATAGTGTTCGGTTTAGAACTATTTCTTTGGAAAATTATAATTTTTAAATTTTCGTTTTACGTCGAATAAAATCGGAATAAATTTCAGTTCGGTTCAGAAAATTTAATTCAGCTTTGTCATATTGTAAAAATCATGTTTCTACACGATGAGTATGTTAAAAATGAAGAGGTTGCGGCAAGAGCTTCTTTGTNTAGAGTAGAAACAGAGCCAGATAGGTATTCCTATTAGTCTCTTTTATTTACTACAACTTATAATAACACGTTTATTAATTATTACAAGCATCTCTCATTAGTTTCAGTATATATATTTTTGACCATATATTATTAGTATTTAATTAAGATAAAACTATATATTGATCTTCTTATCAGTTTGAATAATCAAGTTGCAACGGCTTGGTTTAGAGGTTCTTGTACAGATGGAGCATTATTCTTCATCATGTTACCACAACCTCCTCCTCCTCCACAATTTCCACCGCAATTACCGCACCCAGTGGAACCGCCAGTGCAGGATGGTCTGCAGATTCCTCCGCAACCTCCCATCTTGGCCATCCCACCACATCTTCCACCGCACCTACTACCACATCCACCTCCACCTCCACCTCCACATCCAGCACAACCTCCACAACCACCACAATGCCCACCTTCTTCTTCAACCATGTTCTCACTTTTTCCACCAGAAACTGTATCCCAGCCACTGCTAGCGTTTAGCTCCTTCGCCAAGCACCTAGCACCACCATTGGTCTTCTCGGTTGTGCCAATGTTCGTCATTGTTTCTTCTTCTAGCTTTACTCCACTCAAAACATCAATCTTTTTGCTTTCCTCTGTTATTCCATCAGCTTTCACTGATGAGCTAAAGCCATCCTTCTTAAGAAGATCACCGAGTATGAAATAAGATACAATTCCAGGCAAAACCAGCCATTTCTCGTTTGCCTACATATTGAAATAAACCCAAGTCAGAAATAGTATAAATGGTGGACTATACGATCAAAGCTGCAAACTTTACCTCAATAGAACCAAATTTCATATCGAGCAACCCTACAGCTTTACCATAAGGATGTTGCTTTGAAAATTCAACAGCAGTCAAGAAATCTTGCTCGCTTCTTAGCTTTGCGCAATGTTTTGGCTCATACTCCAGCTTTCTCCCGGAGTAAAATTTCACCATTCGAGTACCCAAAAGCTCAAACATAGGACCATCTATGGAGGGGTTGCCTGTCGGTTTAAGTGACCATTTTGAGTCAAGAAGAGACCAAAAATTGCCATCATAATCAGCCAAAATATAAGTTTCACCACACTCTTTCACACCAATCACTTGTCTTCTATCAGCTTTAGGCGTTGTGTCGTTGGAGTTCCTCATTTGGAGACTGATCAACTCTGTTTCGGTTTCATCAACAACGCGTGTAAAACTCTTTGTAAGACGTATAGGAAAGAAACAAGAGTTCTTCAGTGATGGTCTTGCTTGAACCAAATGTAGAACAGTTGGGCTTCGAACAGGTGGGGTAAACGAGACAGCAACACGCAGAGAGATGGGATTCAGATCATCTGTCTGTCCCCTTTTAGTTGGTGTTAACTCCAACCATTTCTCAACTGAGAGTTTATTGACTGGAAACAGAAACTCTGAAAGTGATAAAGAAGTGAAACCTAAGCTCTTAGACTTGGATGACATTAGTTGGAAACTAAGCTCTCCTGTCGGTTCACATTGAAATAAAGCAACTTGCTTTTCCCTGCAGGACTCGGATAAAACGGTAAGCCTCCTGTCAGCGTTAAACAGAGAATCAGGTTGGGTTTTGCTGAACACAACAAAGACTTTTCCTTTGTGAGCGTCTGGTAAGTTCTTAATCCCAACAATCTCCAAGATAACCTCAATAGCTTTCACTTCTGGGAATTGTATGATATCCTGGGACTCTTCGTCTTTCGCAGTTGATTTCTTGCCCGACCAAACATAAGGAGAAGTAGTGACAGGCTTTGGGGTATCACCTCGATTCATAGCACCTGCTTTCCAATACCTTTGACCAAATGTTTCTTCCCACTGAGCAGTCGTCCCAGAGAAACCAGTATCAAGCTTCTTACCTTTGGTACGATCAGAGTCTGTATCATCATGCTCCAAGACCTTACCAATCATCTTTGTCAAATCCTTGCAGTAAGAGAGAGCATGAAGCTGGTGTGTGTGCCAGATAAGATCAATATCATAAGTCGGAACACAGAAAAGTTTAATCGATCTTTCTCGGTTTCTCTTGATCAAGTAGAGAAATGCTTTGTATCGAGCCACAGCTTCACGCAGGAAGGCATCATTATCTACATGAGCTCTTGAAACCTACAAGGAAGGCACACTATAGTAAAACCGCTTGCAAAAATGTGGTTGGGACAAGAAGCTGAACATGATGTAGTTACCTGGTAGTAAAATGGGTTTTGTCTCTTGACAGCTGAAATAAGATCATACGTGGTGCAGTTCTCAAGAGCTGGGACGTCCTCTGTCTCTGAGATTGCCTTTACAAAATCAAGATCATAAGGCTCCATAGGATACAATCTTGTCCATAGAGTTTCAGTTTGGCATTTGCTGTTTCCATTTACAGATGATACAACGCCAGAATTGTCAAGAACTCTCCCATAGAATTGCTCACAATCAGACTTGTATCTCACCTGAGATGATTTGACAAAACATTTTGAACATTTGTATACAATCCAACAAAAAAGAAGATTTAAAATATAGATTTATAGATTTACTGGATTTAGCCTGTGGCAATGCCAAACCCATTCACAGTCCAGAGGAGGAACTAATGGTCCTTCACAAATCGAAGAAGACTCGGTGTATTTAGCTAGCAAAGGAAGCCAGTAAGCATTGTATCTGTAAATCAAAGCCCTAAATTAGATTTGTAAGACTAAAATGCTACAACCTGAGATAGAGATTTAACCCACCACCCAAGATTCTTTATTACGAATAAAAGCGAATTGATGATAATGATTTAAACCTGTAGATGGCTCTTTGGAGTGCAGGACTGTCGCAGAGCCAACGGTTGCGATCAACAGCTCGGAGGAACTGGAGGTGTTTTTTGGCTGCAGCAAAGAGATCAACGCTTATCTCTATCTTCTGGGCTTCGCTCCATTCCAAAGTTTGCTCTTTTTCCTTGTCCATCTCTTACAAAGTTTCACCTGCAAAAAAAAAAAACAAACTGAAATGTTTGAATTGACCAAAAGTGTTTTGGTCACAAGAACACGCTTTTGAAAAGTAATGAATAAGAGAGAATCAAACTATTACCAATGGGAAAGTTTCTCTGATGAGGGAGGGATGACTTTCAAACAGCTACTATTTATAGCGGTGTTCTGCCTTTTGATATTACATTATTACCCCTGTGGCCGGTAAGTAGAATAATATTTCCTCAGCAATTTACTAATTTCCTTAATGTGGTTGGTTATCTAATAGATAATTTGTTAACATGTAATTATTTAAAATTCTTAACAAACATTTGAGATTTGTTACAAGAATTTTAGGAAGGTCGAGAAGTGTAAATTTCGTGAGACCATGGGATAATCGGGACCTCCGAAAAAGAAGAGAAAGCATGTCCATAATTTGATGACCTTTTGCGTTCTGTGTCTGGTAAATGAACGAAGTTTAGTTCCACAAGTAACTGAATTCGAGCTTTAAAAGACGACCACGCCTACAACATGACCAAGTCTTTTCTTTCAACTTCTTTGCACTTTCAAAAGACGACACACAATTTCCATGAAATAGTTTTAAAGGTTACAAAAACATCGGGCCAGGATAATAATCGTAATTTCATGAAAATAAACCCATCAATGAGACCAACAAATACATCCGACAGTAATCTCAATAGGGTTTCAAATAAAAATATCAAGAGGTATTTCTCATTGAAGGTTTTGAATTACACAAAACCAATCAAATTTTGTGAAGGAGATAAGCATGTAAAAACTTATTTTTGGAAAAAATCTGAATTCTGACTGAACCGGTTAGTGACCTCACTTCCTTGAACCGCTGGCTTCCTCGAATTCAGCTTCAGGAGTCTGCTCAGTACCACTTGTACCTTCACCAGAGCTTCCTGATGATCCGGAACCCTTTGACATATGTTCTCCGATCTTTGACACTGCCTTATTTGCAGCTTCAAGCTTAGCTTTGATGTCCTCGATTTCCTCACCGGCCATAGCAGTCCTGAGCTCTGACACTGCAGTTTCTATTTCAGACGCAATCTCAGCTGGGATCTTCTCTCTGTATTCACTCAAGCTTTTCTCAACACTGTAAATTGTAGTATCGGCGCTGTTCCTAATGTCAATAAGTTGCTTCCTCTCTTGATCCTTCTGTGCATTCAGCTCGGCTTCTTTGACCATTCTGTTAATCTCATCTTCTGAAAGACCACCTGAAGATCTAATTGTGATCTGTTGCTCTTTTGAAGTTGCTTTGTCTTTCGCTGCGACAGTTACTATACCATTTGCATCAATGTCAAATGTAACTTCGATCTGTGGCATTCCTCTAGGTGCCGGTGGGATCCCAACAAGTTCAAATTCTCCAAGCATCTTGTTGTCAGATGCCATTTCACGTTCTCCCTGAAGCACTTTGATTCCCACTTGCATCTGGTTGTCTGCAGCTGTGGAGAAAACCTAAGATCCAGACCATAACCACACTATTAGCAGCCACCAATAGATTTAAGATACAATCTGAAATTATACTCTGTCAAGATTCATTACCTGAGACTTCTTTGTGGGAATAGTGGTGTTTCGGTTGATCAACCTGGTAAAGATTCCTCCAAGTGTTTCGATACCCAATGAGAGAGGAGTCACATCCAACAGAAGCAACTCCTTCACATCACCGCGGAGTATACCACCTTGAATGGCTGCTCCCATGGCAACAGCTTCATCCGGGTTAACACCTTTACAAGGACTCTTCCCAAAGATCTCCGCAACTATCTCTTGGACTTTAGGAACACGGGTCATTCCACCAACAAGAAGAACCTCATCAACTTCTTTAACTGTGATTCCAGCATCCTTCAGGCAGTTTTGGCATGGGCATCTTGTTCTCTCAATCAGCTTCCCCACCAAAGTTTCGAACTTTGACCTTGTTAAGGTTATGTTCAAATGCTTTGCTCCTGAAGCATCCGCTGTAATGAAAGGCAGGTTGATTTCCGTTTGAGATGTCGAAGAAAGCTCAATCTTGGCCTTCTCTGCAGCTTCTCTCAGCCTCTGGAGGGCAAGCTTGTCCTTGGTCAGATCAATATTATCTGTTCTTTTGAACTCGCCAACCAAGTACTCCAACAAAGTGTTGTCAAAGTCTTCTCCTCCCAAAAAGGTATCTCCATTTGTCGCTTTAACCTGAGAAGAGAAAATCATAATATACTTACAAAAGGAAAAGGCAGACCAGGAAAAATAACATACCACACGAAGAAACAAGTCATTACCTCAAAAACACCACTTGAGATTTCCAAGATAGAAACATCAAAGGTACCACCTCCAAGATCAAACACTGCAATGATACCTTCTTTGTTGTTCATACCATATGATAGGGCAGCAGCTGTAGGTTCGTTGATGATCCTCTGGACATCAAGACCAGCAATTTTCCCAGCATCCTTTGTGGCTTGCCTCTGTGCATCGTTGAAGTAAGCTGGAACAGTAACAACAGCTTTGGTGATAGATTTCCCAAGGTAAGCTTCAGCGGTTTCCTTCATTTTAGTGAGAACATTAGCTCCAATCTGGCTGGGGGAAAACTTCTGTCCATTTGCTTCGACCCAAGCATCACCATTAGGTGCCTTAACAATCTTGTAAGGGACCATTTTCATCTCCTTCTGTGTCTGAGGATCGTCAAAGCGTCTCCCAATCAAACGTTTTGAACCGAAAATGGTGTTTGTCGGATTGGTCACAGCCTGACGCTTAGCTGGTGTTCCAACAATAAGTTCCCCTTTTTGGTTAATAGCAACAACTGATGGAGTGGTTCGTGTTCCTTCCGCATTCTCAATAACTCTAGGGGTCTGCAAAAACAAGATCGAAGTCAATACCTTTAGACTCCAGAAGCCAGAAGGGTCGAAACAACTAAGGTATTTATTATTTACCTTTCCTTCCATCACAGATACACAAGAATTGGTAGTACCCAAATCAATACCGATAACATCATTCCCTACAGGCCTCGAGCTACAATAGAGAACAATACACATACAAAAGGATGAGCTAACACATAGAGATGATTTAGTTCTTTATTCTATACCATAATCTGAGACTGAAGTTACCAGAAAGGTCTCGCCAAATAACCCAATTTCCCAGACAAAGACGTCTTTCCATTTGCGGAGATCTGCAGATTTAAGGACACTAGCTTCAATTCATATTCGATTTGAACCATTCAAAAACCTTAGTGAGTGACATCAATCAACAAGGACTGAAGTAGATCGCTNAAAAATTAAAAAAAAAAAAAAAAAAACTACGAACGGAACTTATAAAAAAAAACCTAGATCGAAAACACTGAATATCAATTCTGATAACAATTTACTCCCCTGATTCAACAAACCCTTTACTATTTTGGAGTAGTAACGTTTTAGACCTGAAAAACCCTACTTTCCCACAAGAACACCCAAAATGCAAAAATGAAAATGAAAGGGAAAATACATACGGATTTAAACGCAGATATGGAAGCTGAATGGAATTCGCGACGACGAAGCGACCGTAGAAGCGCGACGGAAGCCATCTGAGTCGGTGAGAGTCGGTGTTGAAATTGCTACTGTAGGGTTTAAGGTCAGAGACGAACAAGAAATGTTTGGCTGCTGATACGCGTACGTAGGGTTTAAGACCTTCAAATAAAAGGTTAATTAAAATGACCTTATTATTATGACCTTTCGTATTCTAGAAAGTACCATTGGTCACGGGGTAATATAGGAGCATCATTCAAAAATATTCGTGGGCTACAAGTATATGTTGACTTTTCTCGCTAACATTGACCCTAATACATACATGGGCCTATTGAACTCATAGCCAGGCCCGAAATAGAAACTTTTTTGGGCAAAAAAATAATATTTTGTTTGTAATTGCAGTTACAGCTGAGAATTACTGGGTGAATGAAGTAAATGCAGGACCTAAATTTTAACAGTGTTCCATGGATTTCAAAACTTCAGTTCAAAAAATCTTCAACAGATGTATCTTCTTCCTTCTTTGGATTCTCATCAGACACGATTGTTTTCTTATCTAAATACTCTTCTTCGATCGTGTCCTTGAGGATGAAAAGCCGCTGAATAACGATAGGTTGGCTCATCTGTTTAGCTTCTCTAATGTCAGTTTCTTCTTTGTTCAGATGGTAGGCATCAAGCATGATCTTTATCCACTTGTGCAGCTCCTTTGGCGTTCTGTACTCAATAGCAGTAACAATGAAATAGTAAAGTTTGTATTCTAAACTTTTAGAATCAACGACAGTCACTACAGATGAAACAGTCAAAAGCTTGGATTATAATTTTACTTACGTGTATAGCGCTTTAGGGTCTTTTGCTCCGTGGTCATCGCCAGGAGAGAATGCTGTTGCTAGAGCTGAGAATCGCTCTTCAGGGTCTGTTATGTTGAGTAAGTGCTTTAAAAGTTTGATTTCTTTTGGTGTGATGCTTCTAAGACTGCTCTTTGTAGCTTTGTATAACTGATACATTATGTCTTTAGCCTGTTCAAAAAGATATGCTTGCCGCATTATGAGAAGATTGTAGAAAACAAAGCTTCTTGTTTAGTGATACAATTACCTCATTTGTAATGGTTTGAGACTCTTTAGCAGCGGCGTAAGCACTGTTTATTAATAAGATCAGAGAGGAATCTAACTCCTTAGCCCTTGCGAGACTTCTGATTTTTTCACAAGCAATATCCACGGAAGGGGAGTTTAAAATATCATCAAACTTTGCTTGAGCAGCATCTAGAGTCTCAACACTCTCCAATGTATTGTCATAAGCACTCACAGCAGATAAACATCTAGTTGCAAGCCTCGCAACAGCTGCTCCAAAATAACAAAGCAGTCATAAAATTGTGGGTCAATAATATAAGCAACATGTTTAATGTTGAAGTACCTACCATCTCGATCTTCTAAGCAGTCGAGTGTTTCTGATAACAAAGCAACATAGCGAAAAAACTCCCCTGTGAAGTCTCTGCGTCTCTTGGCAGCTATTGCGTTTATGTCTGTTGGGTTTTCTTGAATCTCCTTCAAAAGGTCATTGTGCTGCTCCATTTCTTCATCTATCTGCAACAATACTCTCACTCTTAACTTCACAACTACAACAAACTAGTGGTCTAATAAACCTGGAAGACACAATACCTTTCTAACTTTGCTTTCCAGAGAAATCAGTTTCTGCTTCAACATAGGATCAGTTTCAGTAGCAGCTCGGATTCTGCAACGCTTATAGAAGTTTACACTGTACTTGTTCCATTCGTCTCTTAAAACCAGATATGTTTTCCACTGTTTAACTTTAGGTTTCTGATTCAGAAAAAGATCAATAATCTTGTCACAGAACTGAGCCATGCTGTAGCCTTCAGCAACCTCAACTTCCATAGGATCCTCAACTGAGCTTTTTATTTCCGTACCTAAAAACAACATCAATAAAATATCTTTCTGTGATTAGGCTAAATCCGAGTCTATGAAAAGGGCTTAGCTTTCTCTACAGAACCCTTATCGAATGGCGAGTGATAATTCAAATTGGAGCCTAAAGGAAAGGACCTTTTGCGTAATCAAACAGAAAGATGAGGAGATTACTGGTAGTACCACTGTAAGTGACAGTGTCGGTAGCAAAGGTGATAGCTGAGCTTTGGAGTCTCCTTCTTCTTCCATTGGTGAAAGCAGTAGACGGAAGAAGAAGAAATTTTGTATTATTGGGCGCTAATGGTAGTAATTTATCAGCCGAGGAGAAGAAGATTGAAGTTTCCAGTAAATTCGCCATTGTTCTCCCTCACTATGAAGGATTTTTGTTCGTCTTGGCGACAACACAACGAGAAACGCCACAGGATACGAAGAGCAGGGTTATGCTTGTCAATAATTAGGCCGTGTTGTTGACAAACGCCAGACCGCCAGACCGCCAGAGGATAATTGATTTTATTGTAAGAAAAAAAAAATTATCAGACAATAATTCAGAGGAAAAGATGGTTTTATTTTGGCAAAAATGTAATTTAAACCCCAACTTTGTAAATGTCTTATTTCTAAACATTTTTTTTTCATGGCCTCATTTTGAAATTTCGATTTTGCTATTAAATTCAGAATAATATCTTAATTTTCATGGCCTCATTTTAAAATTTCGATTTTGCTATTAAATTCAGAATAATATCTTATCTTTAGAAATTGTTGCGTTTTAAACCAGGCGTTAGTTTCATTAACAGATGATTAACACGAAGCTAAACCGTAATTACCGTTTCCATTTAATAAAACGATGCATTTTAACGTTGATATTTAATCCGCCCAAAATATTTCAGTTTTCCATTTTCCCCAAATTTTGAAAATTAAATCTCCAATTCTCTCTGATGCGTTGAAGAAATTTCAAAATTCACTGAAACTGAGTGCGAAACGACATGGTGAAGATGCGTGGAGCGTTTATTAACGCTCCACGCCAAAGTGAAAGGGGTGAAAGAGGCGGATATGCAACGCCCGAATCGTCACAGATAACACCTCCAAGACGAAGTGCACGACTTTCGCAATCACCACCGCCGAAGCGAGGTCGTGCTAATTTGATCGGACAATCCACACCAAGACGAAGCCCCCAGCTATCATAATCACCATCACCGAAGCCACCGAGGCCCTCGAAACTAACTACCAGGTGAAGTAAACAGAGTGAAAATGAGGAAGCAAGTAGCCAGAGTCTAGAAGTCACCATTGTCCCTTGTTGATCAAATCCCTATGGGATACCATGGCCAACGCGTATATGGAACATAAGGCAAGTAGCTAATGAGCAGGTTGTAGAAGAAGTTACCAAGGAACAAGAGGAAGGAGTTCGAGTCCCAGAAACAGAGCATGAGGTTCCAGAAGAAACAATTGTTAACCAGGTTGGTGGCTTTGATCGGGCAGAAATAGAATTTGAAACAGACTGTATTGTCCCTCCAGGTAATGAAACATATCGTGGCTTATTAGAAGAGGATTGCCAATATTTTAGAGAAATTTGGATTAGGATCTTTAGGATTAGGTAATGAAAAATGATGAGGAAGAGTTTGAGGAAGATAGTGATGTTGAATTTAGAGATGAAACTCCGGTGGTGCGAACAACCTGCAATCCATCACTAATCCAAAAACAAAAAACCCTATGGATGTCCTCCCATTTTGTCCTACTAATCTTTCTAATGTTTCTTACAATACTCTTTCGAAGGTTCTCGCAAATAATATTAAACCATGGATGTCCTCTATCATTTTAGAAAACCAACCGGCCTTGTCCCTACTCGACAAATCACAGACATTGTTATTTTGGGTGTTGAAGTGATTTATTTGCTCCGAACAAAACGTCAGAAACAAGGTCATCTTGTTATTAAGTTGGAGTATATTTCTCGTTGTTTTGACAAAGTATAATGGAATTACTTGAACTTTCTAATGCAAAAAGTGAGGTTTTGTACTACTTGGAGAAAGTAGATTTTCAAATGCCTCTCTTCGGTTTCTTATTATGTTCTTCTCAATGGTGATCCAAGTTCATTGTTTTATTCTATTCGAGTGGCTTCATCAAGGCGATCCGCTTTCATTTTATCTATACTTGTTGTGTTTGTTGTGTTCCGAAGGTCTCTCTCAATTATTATCTCAAGGAACAAAGTTTGGTCAATTTCATGGTTTCAAAGCTGCAAAATTTGGTCCTACTGTTTTCCCACCTGCTTTTTGTTGAAGACTCCCTCCTTTTTTCAAAAGCCTAGCACCCTAACTGCTCGGGTTTGAAAAATATTCTGAATACATATACTTATATTTTCGGGCGACATATCAACTATCAGAAATCTTTCATTATATTTAGTCGTTCCTCAACAAGATTATCATCAATTGTCCAAACTAGAGTTATCCCGTGCGATTGCATGGATTTATATTTTTTTCAAAAATTAAAATTTATATTTTAAGAAAAAAATACATAAAAAATGCATTTAAAAAATAAAGTATTTTTACTCTTTTAGAAGATCTGATATTTACAAACTAAACCAAAAAAATACTTCAATAATTACACGAGCATACAAACATTAAAATGACCAAAAAAAAATACGAAAAGGTTTTATATCAGATTCATTTACAATGTTTACAATGTCATATTAACCTTCAACCTTTTTCTTGCTGCCGCTATTTTGTTCTCTTTTTTCTTGTATCTCCTTTATCCTCTTCTATTCGAAAACAAAACAGAAAAAACAAATGAAACATATTAAAAGCCAAATAATTATGTTTGTTAAAAATACAATTTGAAAAAAAAGAATTAAAAAAAAAACAAAAAAAATTGGGAAAGAAATGTGTATAAATCAATATCTCGAACTTCTCATGTGGTGATGATAAAATTAAACAAAAGAATAGCGGTTAAAAAAAAGGAAAATCTCTCGTTCCTCCTTATTTTTTTTAAAATAAATCCTCTATGACCTCTTCCACTAAGCCCCTATTC
>OVBH01000043.1:0-12090 GCA_900406485.1 Physaria acutifolia | reverse complement strand
GTAAATGAACTGCCTTTATCGTTTGTCTTCCCAGATTCCTATAACAACTCACACTCATTCCTCTCCTCTGTTTATAAACTCGCTTCCATTACTCCCCAACTCAGTCGTACACTANTTAAAATTGAGTACATGCCCAATCAGGCAATCACAATGGAAAGGTGCTGTTTTTGCCAAAATCGTATTCCCCGAATTCTCGGAAAGGGAAAGAAGAAGAAGAAGAAGAAGTAGAGAGACACTCCAATGGCGCCTCAGCTTCTCACCTCCAGTAACTTCAAATCTCTCTTTGAATCTGTGGATACCTTCCTCTTCGACTGCGACGGTACCCTTTTTCTCTACTTTTTACCATTCAATTCTGATCCTTAATTACTTCTCTGACGGATGATGATGATTTGATTCAGGTGTTATATGGAAGGGTGAAACGCTCATTGATGGTGTCTCCCAAACTCTTGACCTAATCCGTTCTAAGGTGTTTGCCCTTTTCCGATTCCCTTTTTCCTTTTTCCTTTTTCCTCTCTGATTTTGTTCGGATTTTCAGGGTAAAAATGTTGTCTTTGTGACCAACAATTCGGTTAAATCAAGGAGGCAATACGCTGAAAAGTTCTCATCTTTGGGTGTCCCTTCTGTTACTCAGGTATACTTCGTTTTACTAGTTTAGTCGGCATGTTCTGTGCTTACCATGTAATAAATGTGATTCCTTTGGAAGGATGAGATCTTCTCTTCGTCATTTGCGGCGGCTATGTATCTCAAAGTCAACAACTTCACCAAGGACAAGAAGGTTCTTCTTCTACTAACAGTCATATTTCTTTAGGTCTCTCATCTTTTTTCTCAATTTATTTTCTTTCGTGTTTGCTGTTGTAGGTTTATGTGATTGGTGGAGAAGGCATTCTTGAGGAACTCCAGATTGCTGGTTTTACAGGTCTTGGTGGCCCTGTAAGTAGTTTCTTTTCTGCCGTTTTATGTACGTTTGGATCAGGTCATTGTTTTGATTGTGGACTATTATATGCTTGTAGCTGTTACTACCAACAAATTTGCATAATTTGAGTCCTATGTGTGTGAACAGTATTTGCTTCCATGCAGGAAGATGGTGAAAAGAAGGCACAGTGGAAATCAAACTGTCTCTTTGAACATGATAAAAGCGTAACGTGCCATAATCTTGCTTTTCCCGATCTCTTTTGCTCAAGTTTCTAGTGATGTATGCTTCTTCATGACTTCCTGTGCCAGGTGGGAGCAGTTGTAGTCGGACTAGACCCAAACATTAACTACTATAAGCTTCAGTAAGATGGATTACTATTGCAATTTGCAAGCAAGTTATCTGTCTTAGTCGAGTGTCTGAGAGTTTAAAGTAACACTATAACCAAAATGGCAGGTATGGGACCCTCTGTGTACGTGAGAATCCGGGATGTCTTTTCATTGCGACTAACCGAGATGCAGTAGGACATATGACGGATCTGCAGGAGTGGCCTGGTATGGTCACTAGAATCTTTGGCCACAGTGCCCAGGATAGTAGCTTAGTTGACAGTTGACACAGCATAAAATTGTTACTCGTAATTCTAGGTGCTGGTTGTATGGTTGCTGCGATGTGTGGATCAACGGAAAGAGAACCAATAGTTGTTGGGAAACCATCTACATTCATGATGGACTTTCTGCAACAAAAGTATGCGCACATGAAAACGCACAACCCTGTCTCAATTCATAGTGTGCATTATATACAGTACAGAATGATGAAGAAGCGTATTTCTTGTGTACAGATTCGAGACTGAAACATCAAGAATGTGCATGGTGGGTGATAGGCTAGATACTGATATCTTGTTTGGGCAGAATGCTGGCTGCAAAACTCTGCTCGTCCTAACAGGTCATTATTATTTGCTGTATTGTTTCTCTTTTCGAGTTCACAAGCCAGTATAACTTATTGGTGATATTGTTTCAGTGAACTGACAGTGATTGGGCTTGTGAAACAGGGGTGACAAGTAAATCAAATCTACTAGAAAAAGGCAACAAGATTGAACCAGACTATTACACAAACACAGTCTCTGATATCATTGAACTGATGGAGTCGCCCTAGTTTGCCAGGGCATCCTCACATCTTTGCTTTACCCTGAAACAGTTAATAATTTCATGTTATTGCGTACGGCAAGATGAAATTTCTCATTTTTTTTTTGTCTTGGTTAATAATAGTCTGATGATCCATCAGAAAAATATGGCATACTGGATTTTATAATGACGGTTGAATTCATTTGCTATGGCATGTAACCATGTGATACATACACCATCAGCTTTTTTTTTTTGTTATTTTGCGGACTCATTACGTAAATGATATAGCTGAGGCTAAATAACAACCCCTTGTCCCAAATAACATTGTAAGTAACAAAAAAGGCCACATGTTTTCTATAAATATTTCTCAAAGGTCAAATGTTTGTATCTGCCCGATTTCATTCTGATTTCGTTTAACAAAATTTGTCATGGGAGGTTAATGTACACTTGTTGAACTGTTTACAGTCACTTGAGAGTTGAAATTACATACAGGGGACCCAGGTAACTCAGGAAGCTTAGCTTGCTTCCTCAGTTCATATTGCTATCTAACTCTTGCAACTTTAGAGCTATTTCAGGACTATGTCCACCCCGTAAGCTTGTGGCAAGCGACCGTATAGCTCTAGAGATTAACTCTTTCTTCTGCTTCTCACCGGAAGTGCTTGTGCCGCTTGATCCAGACGCATTATCTTCCTCCTTCAATGTCCCACACAATCCTCTCAACCACTCCTCTAGAAAAGAGGCTTTCTGTCGGGTTTCATGTAATACCAACAAGAAAAGATGAGTCACTAATCCTTTTAAAATCAATCAAGAAATAAAAACAGTGGTAATAACAACAATAGCTCGCCAGTTTCGTACTCTTAAAAGAAAATCTGTCAACGCTACGAAATGACAGCTTGAAACTAGGCCCAGGAGATGCAGCATGGTTGAGGTTAACTGAAACAAGCAACTGCACTTTAGATAAATCATTCACTAATAACCAATAATTACGCCGACATGGTTTTACCTGATTTTCAAGTGATCTCTTATATTTAAAATTCGCTGGGGTCGTCTCTCTGTCAGAATGAAGACTTTGTAATGTATGCTCCACACCTTTGACAACATCAGGGAATGATCTCCCATATGCTGCAATTACATTTTGTGCGACAAAGAAATTAGCACAACAGTACAAACCAAAAACACACACAATATGAGACGACCAAATTAGGAGCAGGATAAAGAATCAAAGTCACCAAGTGAGGTTGCTGGGACAGCTAACGCGGCAGCAGCTTGTATTCTTATCTTAAAGTTTGATGCATCACGAAGCAACAATAGTAGAATACTAAAAACACTTGGAGCCCTGCAAAAGAAAGCAAAAGTTAGTAGAGGTGAGAAGCATTTTAAGTAATCAAAAACTAGAGGGTGCTTACCAATCCATATCTTCCAGTTTTACTGTCTCATTGGAAAATAAATTGCTCAACGCATGACAAACATTCCATTGAACCTGTACATATTTCTGAAGTCAACGTATGTAGTAGAAAAAGCTGAGGATGCATAGGTAAAAAACAAACTGAACCAAATTCGACCAAACCAGATCAAACTGAATAAGGTTTCTGTATAAGATTTTTCAACCAAACCAAATTATTTAGATTTAATTTATTACTTTCTCTCAAACAAAAAGTGGCGGACTCCAAAATCCATTGAAACACACATGCTAACATCCAAATGAAACCATCTCTTTTACTTCTACTTATCAGGTATACCTTAACATTACCAGTAGTAACACATGAAAGAAATGCTTGCACTGTTCTCTCCAACCACCTTGTATCTCCCACGCAGGATACATCTTCGTCCGTTGACTTTCTACTTGTCATGCCTCTCACTTTTACATATTTTGAAATACTCCCCAGTGCCCGAACTGCATTGGTTTTAACCTAGAATTCCGAAAATGATGATGGCAAATGTGCACATAACTACAATAATAATAACTACTGTGTGATCCGTAGGAGAAAAAAAAACAGAGTTCTGCTAGTCAGTTTCGACATCCATATGGAACATATGAGTGCAGTGAATAGATCTATCAGAAAAACAAAACATTTGGATTATAAGTTATGGAGAGAACAACTAATTTATAGAGGAATATTTGGGATTGAGGAGCATATCACTGAATAGAAAGAGATAATAATTTATCAAAATATGTTGGTAACGATTTTTTCATTACCTTGTCCCCATCCTCAATTAGGCGCAAAGAACATTCTATTAGTGAGTCCACAACTTGTGAAGTTGTATTTAATCCTACAAAGAAGGATTAAAGAATGTAAATCCAAAAGTTGTGTGGGATCTAATTATAAGTTTATAACGTCAGCATTAGTACCTTCAGGGGACCCATTATCGATGTGATATCGTAGAGAGTCACATATGTTGGCCAAAGCCCATGATGCTGTTATACGCACCTTAATCGACAAACATAAAGCCCATCGCAGTAGAAAAAGTAAATATAAAATGCATAGCTCATGAGAACGAATAAATAAAAGTTAGCAATGCAATACCGAGGTCAAGGAGTCACGGGTATTCACTTCAACAGCAATGATAAATTTTTCATATCTCTCCACACTGCATCAACAAAGGTCTTTGAGTTCTTTACCATGGATATCTTACCAGGGTTGAGTTGGGACAAATAACAGAAAAGTCAACAGACGTGACAGAAGGATAAATTACCTTAAAGAAGTTTCTGGAAAACATGATATTACACCAATAGCTCGGCAAGCTGCTAATCTGACTGAAGGAGTTTTGTCATGCAATGCAGCAGCTATCTACAAAAACTAAAAGATGTCATGCACATATTCAAAAACTAAAAGTAGATAATAGTAATACCAACAATCAGAAAAAAGGCTCCAACACTTACAATTGATGAAGTAATAAAGTCCTTCTCCTGCTCACTGAAAGCAGCAAATACAGAGGATGTAATACCAGCAAAGCAAGTAATTGTAGTGCTCCTCACCTTCAAACACAAGTAGAAATTCAGGACTTCAAATACTATGCAAACTACAGCAGCTACATCTATGATTGTGCTATTAGTTGTACAAAAACAAAAGCTTGTCAAGATTTTGAACCCACCACTGCAGAACCATGGTGTAACACCAGAACAATATGTTTACGAATAGCCTCAGACCATTGGTCATATCCTGCCTGAAAAATTGGCTCTTGGGCATTCTCAAATCCATATGATGGCGCGGATGAGATTCTTATTGACCTTATGCAGTCAGATGTAAATGGTGTATCTAATAATTTATCGTACTGATGATCTTCTGTTCCCTTAAATCCAGATATTGAGCGAAGGCATCCATCAAAAACCTACATACAATCCTGTGTAAGTTCTTATTGTAAATGTAGCCCAAAGACATTGCTCAATTGGTTTAGCTGTCTAGATTCTTCCAAGAGCAGAACAAAACCAAAATAAATTTGTGCATGCTACCAATCATTCCACAGAAGCTAGGGAATATAGTACATGTTATCAATTTTAAATATATAGAATGTAGCTATTTGATATCATGCCTTAACAGCAGCTGTAAGGACTTTATCCCCAATATATCCACCAGACTCTCTAACAGAAGCCTTCCATGTCGTTGGAGAACCTTCAACAACAGCAGACTGCAAAAGTTTATACACGAGGCCAGATACCCGTTCCCAATATGCTGGCACTAAGGTTGGATAATTGAGAGCCACAGCTCGGAGAACCTGAACAAAAACCATATAATTTTGAATGAAAACACAGGACATACAATGCAGCAGCTCTCACTATCAAATTCTATACAAGAGAACTATAATCTTTGTCAAGAGCAGTATAGCGGTAAATGAACAGGAAACAAAAAGTCATATTGGCCAACCATCAAATAATTTCCTACAACACCCACCCTAGCCCAAAAATGTTGAAATTTTCTTAATGCACAAACAGAGTTCAGACAACACCATATTCACCTGAATTTATTCTGTGTCTACTTTTGTAAGAACTCCTTAGAAGGAAAACAACTACAATAAGAAAAACCTAATACCTGAAGAGCCTCAATGCATGTTGATGCATCAGAAAATTGCTCAGCAAAACGAAATAGAGTAGAAAGAATTCCTGAATTCCATTCACATCCATTGAATCCTGAAATAACTTCAACAAAGAGTGCCATATATTATAGTGAGAGATGGTTAGGATAGTTGTCCTTATGGAACAAGTGCAAGATAAGGTCAACCTGCTGATATCTCATCCGAAAGCATATTATGTACTTCCATTTGAGAAGGAAAGGTAGAGAATGCAGCTGTCAGACAACCTATTGCGGCAACCTATACAAAACAAATCATGATATAAGTATGGCATTCACAGGACCAATATTTTTCAGCAAGTTAAAAAACTGAGTTCCCAGCTCAGCATAAGCAAATCATCTAGGTCAAATGTGGGAAGGGTTAGAAAGAATGGAGAAAATGTGATAATCATTGGGGAATTTTGTTGGTGTCGGCTAGGTATTGGTTCCAGAGCTGGGAAGCATCTATTGAAAAGATACTCAAGCTGTGATTTTTTCTTTAATTGAATGATGAAGAAAGGCCTTTCGTTGGTTCTTTCCACACCTCTTATAGCCATGGATAAAGTTTAAGATCGATGGGGTCAGGTATCAGTAAAAGAAAGGAAATAGAACAGATTTCATTAACCGGGTAAGGACTACATAGAAAAAAAAAACTCCCAAACACAACTACAGCCCCTTGTCCAATGCCTGTACCGTCCATAGAAATCCCGATGCCTCTCTCCTTCTATTACTTCCCCAAGTCGACAAATTTATATATGTGAACTAACATTAGTTTGGATCCTATGACTTTAGCTAATGGAACTAGGATAGTCTAAGACAGAAAACCTAGATATGAAAACATGAATTCATATATCCATCATAAACGAAGACAACAAACAGAAAAACAACACAAGGAAAAGGAAAGCACTAACCAGCAGACCAGTTTTATCATTTTTGAAAGGAAACCCCTCGGTAATCTTAGCATGTAGAGACTTTATAACTTTTGGCAGCAATTCTCCTGGCATTCTCGAGTAACTGAAAATGATAACAAATCTTAAAGAATAAATGAAATAAAATCAGCTAAATGGAGCTGGGTCTACGCACATATTCATGAAGCTTTTTCCAATTCACTTTCTCCAAGGTCAATCTTAATCAAGCGCCATTAAGGTTTTGTGATAACCGATATCAAATACCTTTACAAAGATACAATACTTTCACAATAAAACGAATAACATTAATCATGAGGAGCTGACAAGATAAAACACACGTACGGTGTGCTTGATATCAGAAGCAAGAGGATCTTGAACAGCTGAATCAACAATCTACCATGAGTATCACTGTGAATCAAATGTAGAATGCCTATACCCATACAAAAGGCGTAAAAATCTTGGTCAACAAGGAATAACTAATAGCCAAATAAGATGAAAAAGGGTAACAAAATTAATGTCATTGAAGTACCTGTGTGGAGTTGCATTAATATTAGACCAAGGGAATTGGAGAGAGGCATAAACGATCCATATTTGGTGGATTCCTTGTACTCTGCCACTTGAAGGAAAATAGATGAAGGCCCATCCATCATGGTGGCAAGAGCTGACGCAGATGCAATCCTTACCTAGACATTGCAAAATAAAACAAAAAAGTAAAGTATTGTCAGCATTTAGCAGTCACAAACTGGAGATAGAAAAAATATCTCTACATATATTTGCTTAACCACAAAAGATATTGAGAAGGTGAAAATGGAGAACATCATCAAAAAATATGCCTTAATGACTCAATAAGGGACAAGAATAACCACCTTCAAATGAGGATCAAAAAGCAAGCAGGTCATTAGGGTAGCTTCAAACTTCCTGTGAATGATCTCAGGAAGTTAAAAAGACGATAAAATATTACAATATGGTGACAAAAGATATTGTAAGTAAATTTCCCACCTTGGCTTGAGTACATCACTGGTTGGAAAGAGAGTCATCCACTGAGTGGTAAATGACTTTGAATCAGCCTGGCAAAGATCCTTTACAGGAGAATAAAAGTGATCAAGTAATTTTCACTTAAAAGCTAAGCAGAATATGAGAACCAAATAAGAATAAAATATTGTTACTCACCTGTATGCAAACAACAGCAGCTATTCTAACCTTCGAGCTTTGGGCACAATAAGAATCTCTTACTGAACCATCACTATCACTAAACTCAGAATCTGATGATATAACATCAGAACTACCAGAAACATGAGCAGACGGGCGTCGCCAGTAACAAGACATTGGCTGCTTAGTGTTCAAATCATCCCTCTTGCGCAAGTGAGGTGGCTTATAAGGAGTATTCTTGGAGCTCTTACCTACTCCAGAAATCAACGAAGAAGGATTGACATTCAGCTGCTTATNAGTCCAAAACAGAAAAACATTCTCAATGTCGCTATGAAACTTGAGACCTGCAACATTACAACTTCTACTTAAAAAAAGGAAAAAAGACATGCATATGCGGGTTAAACCAGAAAATCACTTATAACGGCTAAGAAGAAGAGAAAAGGTTATCAAGNAAACTTGAGACCTGCAACATTACAACTTCTACTTAAAAAAAAAGGAGAAAAAGACATGCATATGCGGGTTAAACCAGAAAATCACTTATCTACGGCTAAGAGGAAGAGAAAAGGTTATCAAGAATCACTNAAACCTAGAGGAAATATGAAATCGATATTACTTAAGTGGTACAAGTCTAATATAACCCAGGAAGAAGAGGAGTAAACTGTATTCTCAACAAAACCAAAGCCACAGTTGAAAAGCCCTTAAGACATACCTCCACATAAATCGTTCTTCAACAAGGTAGCCCTTGGATGCTANAATCACTTACGTGATCAGAAACAGGACATTTGATATTTGTAAGGACCTTGTGCGCACAGTCTAGAAGGCATGAATAAAACCTACAGAAAATATGAAATCAATATTACCTAATGGGTACAAGTCTAAGATTAACCCGGGAAGAAGAGGAGTAAACTGTATTCTAAACAAAACCAAAGCCACAGTTGAAAAGCCCTTAAGACATACCTCCACATAAATCGTTCTTCAACAAGGTGGCCCTTGGATGCCAAGACGTCCATTACTTTCCTTAGAAACTATATGAGGACGCACCAACTTGAGAAACAAAGCATAATACAGAAATGAAAGGATCTGTTAAGGGGATGATTACCTCTAGTGTGCATTGGCAGACGTCAGTAGGAAACAAAGACTCAGACACAGAAAATGCTTCACCAAACATGTCAAAGGCAAGAGCCATGGAATCCCATAAGCTATTCTGTTCAGGTAGCTTATTTTCCAGTTTAGGAGGGTCTTGATTTGAGAAACCATAAGATAAAACTAAATCCTGGTGTAATAACGGAATTATGCGCAGAAGAAACTTGACTAGATGAATGATCTCCGCATGGGAGCTATTTCTGTGGTAAATAGCAGCCAAACGTCTGGGAAAAAGGGAAGACATTACCAGGAAGGTTAAAACAATGTTAGGAAGGCAAAAACAACCAGAGATTGAAAAGATATAAGAACCTCAAAGTCTCAAAGCACAGGATCACAGGTTTGATTCTGGAGATATATGCAGTAGAATAGGGTGAAGGCATGGGTTGGCGAAGAAGAAACTCCAAGACACAAGCAAAAGAGTGAAGAAAGAGCGGCCATGACGAAGAATTGAGTTGCAAAAGTACACGAGCACAAATATCATGAATCTGGATTGATAAGGCAATAGCTAAAATTAAGGAGAAGAGAATCCATTAAGGAAATGATGAAGGAGAAGACGACGCACCAGTTGACAAGTATGAAGAGAGACAGAGATCCATTCAGGACTATCAGCTTTGGAAACCAAATCGAGCAGGAACAAACAATCGGACGTGAGCTCGTACGGTGGAAGGTGAGAGACGGCAGAGAGAAGGGAATGGGATTGAGAGAAGAGTAGATCTTGAAGCAACTGAGGAAACGTCGGCGATGAAGTGGTTAAAATTTCGTCTCTGAGAGAAAGAAACGCCGTCCTCCACCTTCCTGAACTTGACGAAGCTGTCGCCGCGAACATGTTCAGTTTACGGTGAAAAAAGAGCCGAGAAAGACATTGAATATGTGTTCCAGTTTTCGCATAAAAAAATAATTTTAAGAGATATTAGATTTCAGCCCAAAAACATCTTCGGCCCAATTAGATTTAGGAACACAATTAAAATGTAGCAAAAGGAATATATCTTGTTTTGTTGATCATTCTTACAAATCGAATCTTCTCAGTTCTCAAAACACAGGCCAACTACCAACAATTCTTTTGAGACAGAAAATGTAAGAAATGAGAAGCTGCTTCATCTTTTGTTATGTTTTAGGAAACACATGTTCCGCCCCAACAATCTTGCTTGTTCCGTCCTCTTCCATTTGAACACTTGCTTCCTCCATTTCCATTGGTTTTACACCTGTAAACTGCAATCAAACTACACACTTTAGAAACCATTCCAAGCCTTTCAGCCACTTCCTGTCTATTGTTTCTTTTTTACCTTTGTGTTTCCATTCTCTTCTATTCTCACCTCGCAACCTTTGCTGCTCTCTGTAACTCCTTTAGGTCCATCCTGCACAATCAGGTCATGATAAACCAATTAATGTCTTCAACTTTTCAAGCTAGATAGCATTCTGAACTCACAGGCTATATACAATATGGACAGTTTAGTCTAGATCAGGAACAAGGAGATGATTATAGGCATTTAGAGTTAGGGAGGATCCATTCAGCTCAGCAAGAAGGGCACATTTTCTAATCAAGTCAACTGTTGAGTATACTAACTAACCTAGGCTAAATGATTGAATCATCACTAAAGATTTGCTACCCTCAGGTCAATGTTTCGCCAGCTAAACTTAACCGACTCAATGTCAAAATAAGAGGCATTCTGGAAGTTTTTATTGTTCAGGGGTCTGGGGATGAGAAAGAATGTGATAGTGTTTGGGCACATTGCGCAAAGACGATTCAGTTCAGGAAAATGCTGTCAACCTAGATGAACTAATGACTTTAAATGTCTGAGCAATTGATACGAATAAGAGATAATCCTGTAGTACCTTGTCCTTTGTATCTGGTTCAACAACTTCTCTTTTTACTCTGCTCGGTATAGGTTTACTGCACAATGGGATGCCCAATTAAATAAACATTACACCGCTAACAAAACCCAAAAACACAAGGAGGAAACATGTATATTTCATACCGCTGATCATCTACATCCATGTCGGAATCTGGATCCCATCTTTTATCTCCATCTTCTTGGTCTTCATCAACCTATAATTTAAATAGAAAGTATATTTTACAACTACACGATTGGTAACAACCAGAGTCATCCATCAAGGAATAATTATACAAATCTAACTGGGGGGAAATTCATTCACCAGNGGGGAAAATTCATTCACCAGCCCCAGCTATTTAAATTAGAAAATTCTTATTGTAACAAAACCCATCAGGAAATGCAAGAAAGAATGGGCAACATAAACACAGGAGTCAACTCAGGTCAAATGATTCGGCCAAGTAACATACCTCTGGAGTCTCTGTATCTGGTGGCCTTTCCTGGAATGGCACACTTGGAGCATGCTGAAGCTTAGAGAGATTGTGGAGAATGCCATTGCGAATCTCTTCAAGCATAGGACGAGAATTCTTATTTTCCATGTTACTTGGAGCAACATGAAGTGTATAGTCTGGACCAAAGTATTCATAATACTCATGCTCCGGCATCTTGTCTTCAACTTCAACTCCAAGTGCAACTCCAGTCTGTCATATAAAGAGTTTGTTGCAATAAATTCAAAGAAAAATGAACACCAAACAAATCAGGTAACTGTTCATCACAGAAAGCTAATCCTGGAACAGAGACCAAGGAAATTTCAGTGCAAAATTAGAGCAGCATATAATGAACAGAGGAAAGTACCTCGTAGCACCAGCAACGGGCAACATTGCGAATGGTGTAACCACCACCACCCAAGAGCAGTAGGGGAACATTGAATGATCTCATAAACTTGACACACTCAGCATGACCTTTGATCGAAAGATTAAAGCA
>OVBH01000042.1:0-12181 GCA_900406485.1 Physaria acutifolia | reverse complement strand
TTGCCAATTGGTTCTAAGTTGGAAGCCCATAAACCTTAACACTGTGTTTTGATTCCTTAATGTATTAAGACAATGCTGATTCTGTGTTGAGTTCTTATATAGGCTTTGCATTTAAGCTCCTGNTGAGTTCTTATATAGGCTTGCATTTAAGCTCCTGAAACCAGATGGGAGATCGGTCTATAAATTGGTTTGTGATGCCATGCTTACATAGATATTGTTTGTCTTTCTGCAGGTCTCGATCAAGATCAAACTCTCCAGTTTCACCTGCAAGTCTAAAACCTGAACTTTCGTTTTTTTTTTGTCAACTGAAAAACCTGAACTTTCTTTGATTCTCTCAATACCTGGTGTATACTCAAATAACTGCTCTGAAAAATTTAGTTCTTGCATTGTTTGTAGTGCATCTAAATCTCAGTAATCTGCCTTTGTGTCATCATTCATCAATTCTTGTTCACTTTTAAGTTGTTACAATTTTTTATTTACAGGAGAATTCTGATTGAATAGAAAATCTGATGACTAGCTGGCTGACTCTTAGAGTCCACTATCTGGTTCAGATTCGGGTTATGCCTACTGTATTGTCTTATGGGACAAGGAGTTTTAGTTGTGAACATGTAATTAGTCTGTTAGGCGTTGTGTCATAAATAAAAAGCCAAGAACCCCGTCTCATTTGCAATAGTATTAAAGTTCATTAGGCCTTGTGTTTACTTGTATATTTCCATACATACATTATCTTTACATTACAAGCACTTGAAGATTATGTAATTGAGAAGATATAGAGCATATGATGTTCAATACAATTTCATTACCAGAGAAGAAAAAACCACAACAGATAAGAGACCTGGACCACTCATGTTCAACACATGATTCATCAAACCAAAAAACATAGAGAAGTTAAACCTAAGAGATTATTTAAAAGTTGAAAACATAAGGCAAAATCAAAAGTCGAAATCACCACCCATGTCACCCATGTCACCCATATCATCTGCAACATCAGAAACCGCTTCACCAACCAGTAACCCACCCAATAAACCAGCTCCAAGTCCAAGTCCAAGCCCCATTCCCCCCATCCCAGACTTACCTTTCTTCGGTTTCTGTGGTTGACCATAACCCGGCTGTTGCGGGTACCCATATGGACCCTGTGGTGGATACCCTTGCTGTGGTGGGTACCCACCATATGGACCTTGTGGCGGATATCCCGGATATCCACCTTGTTGTGGAGGCGGATATCCAGCGTAACCTTGTTGCGGGTATGCACCTGGTGGCGGATATCCACCTGGTCCAGCAGGTGGGTATCCACCGGGTCCAGATGGTGGATATCCGTAAGCAGCATTGTTCTTATCATCATGACCCGGTGGTGGATACCCGGAAGATGAACCCACAAGTGGAGGAGGAGGGTAAGCACCTGGAGCAGGTCCACCGGGTGGGTAAGCAGTAACAGGATGATCCATAGTCTTATGATCCAAACCCGATTGAACCGGATTTGGATTTGGATCAAAAGTATACTTCTCACCAAATTTGAAGGAAAATTTCAAAGATCCTTTAGCTTTACCATTAGGTAACCTCACAGCATATGTAACAGTCTTCTCCTCATCCCCTTTGTTCTGATCCAAAAGCTCTTTCACCGGAACACTAACCTCACCGACAGATTTATCGCCAGCGATCGGACGATCCGCAATAATCTCAACAACAAGAGTCAAACGATTCTCACGCGCCGCCGCGTCATCAACCGTAAGCTTCATCTGATGCTTCCATTTAGGTTTGGTACCACAATCTTTGTCCACTTTGGTCTTCTGCTTCGTCCTTGCATCGCCGTTGAGTGAGACGACGGCGTATAAGTCTTGTTTACCGATCAATTGAATGTCTTTTAGATCTTCCGCTGAGAGAATCGTTAGATCTAGTGATCTACACTCCATGATTGAGAGAAAAAGAGTTGATTTTGAGTAAAAAGATTGGGTTTTTTTTCTTTTGTGATGATGAGGGATGGGAAAGTGAAAGGGTAAGGATGTATAAATATGGAACCTTTAAAGTCGGTTTTAAAGAAGAACACACGGGAGATACACGGAATTTAGATTATTGTTAATGACGCGTTTCTATAATATTTTAGCTAATTTTAGTTTATTAAGAAATATTTATTTGACTCTTAATAATAAAACAAGTGATTATCTAAATTTTTACTAGTGATTAATTATGGCAAATATTATTAAAATCTTTTTTACAAAACGTATCTAGAACGTTTGTGATAAGAAGGAATATTTTGGAAAATAGAATAGTAGTATCTTTCTTGGTATATACTAATACGCGTGGAATAAACCTGTTTTTAGTGTACTGATTTTTGATTATTCTCAAAGGTGATTGGTTCTTGTTTTCTCGATTGCATCATCTTTTTAATTCGAAGATAAGACTTACCTCGCGTTGCTTTAACGCAGCACTATCCATGTTGTCCTCTGCAACTTTATTTAACTTTTATGAACTTTTTGAAGTTAAACACACAAAAGATACGGGGATAATCGTACAAGCACTAATGCATTATTTATATATATCCCATTAAATCTCCCAAAAAGTTCTTATATTGCAGTTTTTTGTTTAAAGGCATGGTAAAAAAAACACAAAAGAATACACGATTAGTCCATAATTTGGATGGGAAAATGATAAAAGAAAAAAATCCGAAACAACTTAAAAACTAAGATTTATTCCGAAAGTTTGTTTCTATCAATCTAACGATTTTTTTTTTTACTTACATTTAATTACATTTAATTAAAAAGGTTTACAAAATATCAATTAAAAAAAACGTAAATTTATGCTTCATTTTTTTTTTGTTGAATGAGCAATAAATTTACGTTTTTAGATATTTACCAAAAAAAAAATTAAAAGATAAATTTGCATTAAACTTGACAAAAATGAAAGTAATTTTGTCAAAACAACTTAATTTGGAGAGTAAAACTACATAGAAATAAATTCTAAAATAAATATGCGTTTTGAAGTGATTTCGAATTTTTTTTTTTGATAATTTTCCATAAATTGGATCCCAATTTGCAAATTTGATATTATAAAGTTTAGAAAAATATTTAGCTTTTTTTTTTTTTTTTGTCAATGAGAAAAATATGTAGCTTATTTTTAGTATATGATCACTGATGTTTCATGCCTATTTTTGGCGTGTCACCAATTGGTAAGTTTTTAAATAAAATNAAATTTTTTTTTTTTTTTTTTTTTTTCACATCAAAAATATTCTAGTTTGAAATTTACTACTCGTATTTTTTTTCTTCTCAATTTTAGTATATGTACGCACCATCTCTTAACTGTACAATAAGATCCAGTTTGAATTATAAGCACCACTGTGGAACAAAAGAAGTGAACCCATGTTCTGTCTGAATACCACAAGGAGGCGTTTACTTAGTTACAGAGGAGAACAGAAAAACCTAAAAGTAAAACCTAAAAGGATCGATAAAAATCAGAGAAACAAGTGTCATATCTCATTCTTTGCAATTCTTATCCAGCAAAACCCTAATTTCAGGTTTGGGGTTTCTTTCTCTACACATCGTCATACACTTATATACATGCTGGGGCTTGCGAATTCTCAATCTTGAACATTCTTCTTGATTCGAAATCTTAATTGTTCCTTCGATTTTTTGCAATTAGCGATTTCTGAGCTCTCTTCTTTTGTCTTTAAATTTGTGCAGTCTGTTAGTATGTATCTGTAAAGCACTTGGGTTTAGCGATCGTGTGTGTTTATAGTTGCGTTGTGCATCTCTCTTTTGTTTGTATATGTGTACTCCTTAGTCTCGTTTAGTTTTGATTAGAGTAAATTGGGGGATTTTACGGGTTTTTCATAAAACTTGGATCTTGGGATTGCAATTTGATTGATCGTCTCAATCAATTTGAGAAGTTGCTTTTAATCTACCAATGTAGGGGTTTTCTTTCGTTAGTGAATGTTCAATTTCTGGTTTTAGTTTGAGAATCTAGTGTTTTTAACAATGCAGGCCAATTTTGATGAAATTTGTGATTCAGTGATAAGAATGAGTGCTAATGAACAAACTCGATCCGGTTCCGGCAATGGCAATGGCAATGGCAATGGCAATGGTGAGGGTATTACTGGGATTCCGGATGATTTACGGTGCAAGAGATCGGATGGTAAACAGTGGAGATGCACTGCAATGTCCATGCCTGATAAGACCGTGTGTGA
The DNA here is from genome assembly GCA_900406485.1 of Physaria acutifolia. Classification (NCBI taxonomy): domain Eukaryota; kingdom Viridiplantae; phylum Streptophyta; class Magnoliopsida; order Brassicales; family Brassicaceae; genus Physaria; species Physaria acutifolia. The sequence goes on along the minus strand of OVBH01000042.1, from coordinate 8,004 downwards.
GAAGCACTATATCCAGGCTAAGAAGCGGGCGGCTAATTCGGCTTTTCGAGCGACCCAGAATAGAGTGAAAAAGAGATCATCATTAGGCGAAACCGATACTTATTCGGAAGGAAAGATTGATGATTTCAAGTCACCCATCACTAGAAATGAGCAGTATAATAACGGGCACGCCTCTGCTTCCAAGAATAATGGTAGAATAGAGAAGAGACATAAGAGTATGATGCAGCACTCACCTGAGACACCAATGATGCGGAGTTTCTCTCCTCGTGTTGCAATGGATTTGAATGATGGGTTGGCTAGAAATATTGGAATGTTTGAAGAGGACTACAGATCTTATAGGACACCACCATCTGTTGAAGTAATGGAACCATCCCGCAACAGGTCACACCAAAGCACAAGTCCTATGGTAAATTTTGTTTAGTTCTCATTGGTTAGACAGAGAACTTCGTATTCTCATATGGGTTTGTTTGAAGAAAGGATTAATTTTTATGTGTTGTAGGAATACTCAGCAGCAAGCACAGATGTGTCTGCAGAGTCTTTGGGGGAAATCTGCCATCAATGTCAGAGAAAAGATAATGATAGAATCGTTTCTTGCCTCAAATGCAATCAAAGAGCCTTCTGCCACACTTGTATATCGACAAGGTGTGCTTTTGTGACTTAGTTTTGGTTATATCAGAAGCTGTAAACCTCTGGTCTCTGGTAGAAAAAGTTCTTGGCACTGATGATGTCTCATGCATTATAAGGTACTCGGAGATTTCACTTGAAGAAGTTGAGAAAGTTTGCCCTGTGTGTCGAGGTTTGTGTGATTGCCAAACTTGCATGCGTTCTGATAATACAATAAAGGTGAGATTTGTAAGCTTGTATATCCATAGATTCAAAACATTGCTGCCTCTTTTGGGGTTTCAAAGCTAGACCATGACATGGCTCTCTGTGAAATATTGCAGGTACGAATCGGGGAGATACCCGTTATGGATAAGTTGCAGTACCTTTATCGTCTATTGTCAGCTGTACTTCCAGTGATAAAGCAGATCCATCTTGATCAATGTACAGAAGTAGAACTAGAGAAGAAGCTTCGTGGTGAGACGAGTTTTTGTTTACAGACTGTTGATGGAATATATATGCTACTAACATTTTTTTGCGGTTAACATTAGTTTGTTCTATGCTATAGGAGCTGAGATTGATCTTGTCAGGGCAAGATTGAAAGCAGATGAGCAGATGTGCTGGTACTTTTTATCTGTCTTAGATGCCTTCTTCTTACTTGGCTAAATATTCTATCTGAAACAACTGCATACTGCAACTATCTGTTGATGGCACTCGTATTATCGCAAATTTTCTTATCGATGTTTTATTTTCTTGCAGCAACGTGTGTCGGATACCAGTGGTTGACTATTACCGTCATTGTTCGAACTGCTCATATGACCTGTGCTTGAGATGCTGTCAAGATCTACGAGAAGAGTCTTCAGTTGAGATTAGTGGGACCGACCAAACCATACAACCAACTAAACTAAAACTAAACTTTTCATACAAGTTCCCTGAGTGGGAAGCCAACGTCGATGGGAGCATCCCCTGTCCTCCTAAGGAGTATGGAGGCTGTGGTTCCTGTTCTTTAAACCTCGCTCGCATTTTCAAGATGAATTGGGTTGCAAAGCTTGTGAAAAATGCTGAGGAGATTGTTAGTGGCTGCAAAGTATCTGATCTTCAAAACCCTGAATTGTGTGACTCTAGGTTCTGCAAATTCACTGAGAGAGAAGAGAGCGGTGATAGTTATGTATACAGCCCATTGTTTGAAACAATTAAATCTGATGGAGTAGCTATTTTTGAGAAACAATGGGCAGAAGGTCGGCTTGTTACTGTAAAAAGTGTACTTGATGACCCATCTTGCTCTAGATGGGATCCTGAGACTATTTGGAGGGATATAGACGAGATGTCAGAGGGGAAATTGATAGAACATGATCCATTCTTGAAGGCCACAAATTGCTTGGATGGTTCAGAGGTAAATTTCGCGTAACATATCTTCATATTGTTGAGTCAGAGATTCATTAGCATTCATAACTTGATTCACAGGTTGATATAAGACTTGGAGAATTTGCAAAAGCATATAAAGATGGGAAAAACCTAGAGACAGGCCTTCCACTATTGTGGAAGTTAAAAGACTGGCCGAGCCCAAGTGCTTCAGAGGAGTTTATTTTCTACCAAAGAGCAGAGTTTATCAGAAGATTTCCATTTCTCGAGTACATACATCCCCGGTTAGGCCTTCTGAATGTTGCAGCCAAGATGCCTCAATACTCACTCCAAAACGATGCAGGTCCAAGAATTTATGTGTCTTGTGGGACTTACCAAGAAATTGAAGGTGGTGATTCACTGACTAGTAGTATTCACTACAGCATGCGTGACATGGTACTTTACTCAGCTCTTTATTTACAATCTATCACATTTGTCTTATTTTGGTTGATAAGGGAATCTTGTTTAGTTAGGTCAACCAAGATTCTTGTTAATATATATAATGGATCGAGTTGGAACTTCTACTCAGGTATACCTATTGGTGCACACATCTGAAGGAACAACGAGGGTGAGAGAAACAAAGACCGATCCAGGAGAGTCTGACCAGAAGATGTATGAAAATGAGTCACTTCTTAGCCCTGATGAAAAATTAAGAGACGGAGAGTTACATGATCTATCACTTGGTGGTGTCAATACAGAGAAGAATGAATCTGAGATGATTTTCACAGTGAATCCAGAGGACAAACCGGATATCGGTCACAACATGGACACTTCTTGCGCGACTTCATCTGGAGGAGTCCAATGGGATGTCTTTCGACGCCAAGATGTGCCAAAGCTGGCTGAGTATTTGCGGAGAACATTCCAAAAGCCTGATACTTTTCAGACTGATTTTGTGAGTTATTTGCTAAATCAAATAACTGAAATGTGAAAGCCATTTCTATGTATGTGGAATGATTGAGTTTCCTAGTTTGTTTACACTTGTTTCAGGTGTCACGCCCGTTGTATGAAGGATTGTTCTTAAATGAACACCACAAGAGACAACTAAAAGATGACTTTGGTAGGAAAAATAAACCTTCTTCCATTTCCAAACGCTTATTGCATTAAACCCTGAGAGATTGTTCTTTTTCTTGTTTCAGGTGTTGAGCCATGGACATTTGAGCAACATCGTGGTGAGGCTGTCTTTATTCCGGCTGGATGTCCATTTCAAACCAGGAATCTTCAGGTAAAACTTATCTTTCCATGCAACATATATACTGAGATTCTAGTCCATTGCTCATACTAAATCTTGTTCACACGCATACAATTCTCAGTCGAATGTTCAGGTGGCCCTCGACTTCTTGTCTGCTGAAAGCGTTGGAGAGTCAGCAAGATTAGCTGAAGAAATCCGGTGTTTACCAAACGACCACGAGGCAAAACATCAGATTCTAGAGGTAACTAAACTTTGACACAAACCATTAACCTTCTCACTGCTTATAAAATCCTTGAAACTGGTTTGGTTTTGAATATCAGATTGGAAAGATATCGTTATACGCAGCTAGCTCAGCTATCAAAGAGGTTCAGAAACTGGTCTTGGATCCAAAGTAAGTCGAAAGAATTTAAGCCACAACTAACCTAGATAATAAACTGAACTTGAACTGACTATTTATGAAAATTTGGTTCTTATGTTATGTGACTGCTAAAGATTGGGAGCAGAGATTGGTTTTGGGGATCCTAACTTAACCAAAGCTGTCTCTGACAACTTGGAGAAGGCAATCAAGCGGCCACAGCAAATAAGCTGCACTTAAAATCAGTCAAGATTTGTATAGAAGTATGAAAATCATTGTTGTGACTTTAGTTTAGATTACTACTATTGAAGATTTGTATCTATGACTTGATATGTATATCTTTATAAACACCGTTATTCCACTTAATTTCTCTGCATTATACCACTTAAAACCCTTTTGTCTGAAAATCCCTTGTCTTTACACACATTTATTCTTCAGCAAGACCAATCTTCTTACATCCAGAGATCAAAACTTTGAGACTTAAGTCACTGAAGCTCCTTAGCCATGCCTGAATGGGAACTTCCAAATAATCGGTGGAAGTTTCGGATATTCAGTGAGAACAGGCTTTGAATCCTGTATTTGGTCCCGAGCCTTACTCTCATTTCTTGCTTCATTGAGAAGATAGCAAGGCTTCGAATCCTTTATTTGATCCAAGGACGTATCTGCAGGTGCTTTCTTTTCAAAAATGCTTTTATCTTCTCCTTGGTGCTCCAAATCTCCACTCTTGGTTTTGTCACACTCTTTAGCTGAGCGATTTTTCTTAACTGATCTTTCACGTTTTCTCGGTTTAACTGTGCTTTTCATTCTCTTGGTTGAAAGGAAGTCGGATTCAAGAGCTTCTAGAGCTCGAGTGGTCAATGGTCGCTTTCTTGTGCTCTGTCTTCTAGGACCATCTGTATTAATATGTTTGTTGTGTTGTTGTTCAGATGAACCCAGTTCTTCAGTAGTTCCCTTATCATTGGGAGGACTTCTATTAATGTTTGAGCCTGAAATAGAAGGGAGCTCAACTGCTTGCTTTTGTTCCAGATTAGTGGATGCACGTTTTTTGTCTGACTCTGACATTGACACTGACACTGAACAGAGCCCGTTTGGTTCTTGTTCAGACGAAATGAGCTTTTGGTTTGTTCTTATCTTCCCTGGAGAACAGTACTTGTCTACACAGGAGATGGAATCAATCTCCGACGTTTCTTGAGTCTCAACAAGCGAAGAAGACGGCTCACTTCCAATCTTTTTTGGTCCATCAGACTTCAAGTTCATATGTTCAACAGACAACACGGTTTCATATGTCTCTTTGTCCTGATTCAGCTCTTCACAAGTGCTGTTTTGGCGTTGGGCCCTACATATATCTTGCTGCTCTGATTCAAGACAAACAGTCCTTTCTGTGTCATCATCACTCGGTAAATGTTTGAACACTGGACTTTCTTGTAAAATGCAAGCACTGAGCCGTCTGCGTTTCAAGTATGGTGCACAATTTCCTGAAAGATAGTTAGTTTCTTCTCGAGGAGTAGACTTATGCTTCTTAACCAACCTCTTTGATGGATCCTTAACCTTCTTCCAAGTCTTCTCCTCCTTTATACCAGAATCAGCCCCTACATTACTCTTTTTTGTGTCATCATTTTGTAAATTTTTCCATCTCCACTTTTCGCAGTGGTCTACACTCATTGGGTCATCCGCTTGGTTCCTAGCATCTAGAGGCCTCACTTGAGACTTATCCACATTCTGACTGTCCAGGGCACTTTTAGGCGCCGAAGAGTCTTTATCTCGTAGACTAGTCTTTGGCTCAGAAACTAGAGACACTGCATTAGGATTTCGTAAATCACATAACTTATCTCCTCCAGCAGCTAAACTAGTGTCAACAACAGTGAATTTCATTCCCGGAGTTCCACGGTTAGAACATGGAGACCTGAGGTAACAGTGTCTTTGACTCTCAGACGGGGAAGACTCTTCATCAGATTGGTCAGAAAAATTCTGTGCAACAATGAATTCGTTGGCGGTCTTTTCTCTGATCTCTCCTCCTGTTTCAAACTCAAGAAGCTCAGGCTCAGAAGCAACCTTTGTTAGAATATCACTGACAGAATCAAAGTAATGATCGCCTTTGACAAGCTTCTGTCTCGAAAACTTTTTCACACCAGGGACAATGAAAACAATGTAGTCCTTAGATTTAAAATAGCCTCTGTCCTCAGGCTGCTCTGAATGCCATCCTCTGGCTAGCAGACGTGGCCATACAGCATCCCAGAATATATCATTGGAACGAGCTTTGCTCAGACGCGAGCAGCCAGTTAACTGATTTATAATGCCAGAAGATGTGAGTGAACTGTAAGCCCCTAAGCCCGAGAGCGAAGAAGGCTTGGAAGAAACAGTGAACCAAGTTTTGGACTTTATTGGTGTTGATGTATGAACCGTGAGATCTTCTTTTTCTTTACCAATCGCCACACCGTCTACCAAAAGCCTGAGACCCACAAGACTCTTCACCGCGCTTACATAATTCTCCAGAGTGAGATTACCTTCAGCAAATGACTTTGAGACCTGCAAATAGTAAGATCAATGAACAAAAGATAAATAGTGATTAAGCATTCCGCACTAGGAAGTGAAAGAGACGCACATTCACGAGCTTTTGTTTCTGAGCTTCATCAGTAATAGAAGGCATCAAACGAGTTAACAGCTCTTGTTGCCTCCAACCAGAATAGAGCTTTCTTCCACATACACATTTCCGGTTCCGCTTCTTGCGGGATTCAGACCATCTGTGAAACTTATAAGTATTGTAGAACTTCCCATAGTAAAACAACACTAGCTCTCCTATTCCTTTGTTCTCCATGAAATTCTTCACCTGAATAAAGTTCTTCCCAAATGTATACAGACCAAGAACAAAGCTAGCCACCTCAAAATTATCCCAAGAACTGGATGGTATCTCTGGAACAGCCTCAAGATTCAGTCTTTTCTTCTTGGATTCCGAGTTCTTGTCACTCTTGCCTCTGTTCTTTACACCCTTTTTGGCTCTTAAAGATTGCAAAGATTGGTTCATGTCAACATCATCATCTCCATTTCCTTGTCCTCTTCTACGTGTGTCTATCCACATTACCGGGATAGGTAAGCCGACGAGAAAGGAATACAAAGAGTCATCCAAAGCAACATGAGTAGAAAGAAACAAAGCACGCTTGGATGCAGACATCATAGGAGGAATCTCAACCTGAAATTCATCTCCAACACGAGGCTCAACTTGTGGATCTCCACAAGCAAATTCAACATCGTAGGAATCTTCAGTTACAGCTGTTTCTTCTATAAGATTTTTTTCCCCATCCATCAGAAGAACCTGAAGGAGAGCAAAAGAGCTGCATTTTCAATATCAAGAACATATGAACTGGGAACATCTAATCAAACAGCAAAGAGAAATCAAAGAAAGTTTCTTGGCAAATGGATGCGTATAAGATCTGACTACCAAGAACCAAAAAACACTAAGATTAAAGATCCAACCTAGAAATTCTTGCTTCAAGTATGAACGAAGAAATTAAACAATCAAATGAATGAAGAATACAAGCATAGCTCAAGAAGCACAAATACATACATTGTTCAGAGCAACACGACGAGTTACAGTATAAAGCTCAAATATTTTAGATCACAGTATCAAACTACTTCAGATCGTGAAAGAACAAAATACATTCCATTCAATTCACGACTTGATCAACGAAACAACCAAAGACACGGATATTAAAACAAACCCCAAAAACCGACGAAGCGGTGAGAAAGATAAAGTCTAATGCTTTCAGAACCAAGTGCTATTGAAACACGAATCCAGATTCATGATATGGCTAATCAGACCTGATAATGCCCATAAAGCATCGTTTTATTCGTTGCCGAACATCAACAAGTTGTAGCATAGACATGTAATTCTCAACGATTTCGTTAAACATATATCACAATGGTATGCAAGAAAAAGCAGCAAAGTCGAAATCTTTACGCAAGAGACAAAAACGTGGAAACACAAATTCTAAAACAAACAAAAAAAGTTGGGTACTTCAATGTTTTAAGGAGGGTTTCAGCCTCTCCGATTGTTAAAGTTTCTCGATTTCTATGCATAAAGCAAAGGAGAAAACGTGAATTGGCAAACAAGGCAAAAAGAAACAAAGGAGATAGATTTTGTGATCACCTGAGGTTAGATTATGAGATGTCTCTAAACTTTTGGCAATGTTGGAGATTGTGGTAGTCTGAGAATCTGGAGTTGGTAACAAAAACAAAGGAAACGAAGAATTGTTCGTGTTTGTTGAGAGAGATATAGAGAGAGTACTGATCGCTCTTTCAACACGAAGTCTTCGAGAGAAGAATGAGTTATGGAGGCACACAAGAAGAGAACAAAATCAACAAATATATGATACTTCTTTTTTCCTTTTACCTATATACACTTTGGGAATTTTCATTAGGTATTTTAAGTGTTTTGAGTGTTTATAGTTTTCAGTAAAAATGT
>OVBH01000041.1:0-12218 GCA_900406485.1 Physaria acutifolia | reverse complement strand
TTGATGGTTCGATTTTTATGGTCCGCGCCAATCTTGCTCTATATAGTTCAGACCAATATCACACTCCGCATGCTGCATATTTACTCCAAACTCCGGACAAAAATATTAGTCCGATTATCTGATTTGTACTGTACCGACCAAGCAACCATTTACATCCATAATGTAATATCAATATCATTTGGGTTCTGGATGGGCCGTATTAGACTTGATAGATTCGGTCCGTTAATAACCGAGTTCTGGTATTCTTGACCCAGTCGAAATAAAATCAGACAATCAATCATTTTCGAGTTCAAGTTCAACTGGCGTCGATTGAACCAAGCCCATGTCGGTTTTGATTGGTTTAGCTAGTTCTAGGCGCTAAATTTTTATTAATATATATATTTTTTTTTTGTAAAGCAATTTTTTTATTAATATTATTATGCCAAAAAAGATCTTTCTTTTGATCTCCGATTCCTTCGTCTTCTTCTACGAGTTGAGATTTTGCTTCTGGATTTAGATTTCCGGTTCTCAATTTGTCAATATACATTCAAATTCGTCAGCTACGGATATTATTTGTATTCATCTTTAACAGCTACCGTTTCCTGGAAACATTTCGACTTGTTTGAATTCGTGAGAATTGGAATTTGCATTTCTCCTCCGCAAGGGAGTGGTTCTGTCTCCGGCGAGCTGATTCTGTTTGCCTTAAGGAATTCGAGCTCGGAGCTAGAAAGGGGATCTATTGAATTCGATGAGAATTGGGATATGGTGATTGTTAAGACAAGGTTCCCATGGCGAGTTTTTTGGTGGGTTTCTTATTACCTTCGCTACTTCTGGCAGGTTAGACTTCTTGCTTCTTACTTGGCATCCAAATGGTTGTAGAATTATGCTCGAGGATTCAAATAACCAATGATTCAATGAGGTTTAGAAAACCCTTACTTTGTTATTGCTATCTGATTTTCTGCTTTTGCCTTTTCTCAATGCAAATCATCATAGTCTTGTTTTATCTCGAGCTTTCACTGTTTTACTCCGTGACAAACTTACACTTGAACATTGTAATAGCTCTACCTACTCTATCAAGGTTCAAGGTGCCAAGTATTTGATCAATCACCCACCTTCTTTACATTTCATTTACGAATTTGAATGACCCTATAGTATCATCTATATTAGTTGTTGCATCAACGCCTTACCGTGGCATGAAAATTGTTGTACTTTTGGTTTTAGTTTCCTTCTTTTGTCCTTTATTATTGCTTTTGATTTGAAGGGTGCTATTATACATCTCACGTGTCATAGCACAGAGATTAATCATTTATCAGAGACGCATGAGCTTCTATATTCCTAATATTTTTTTTCTTCTTTCACAGCTTCACTTATTAACTGGAGTCTGATATCCTTTGTTGATTTGATAGCTTTCCTCTTCGTTCACTATATTGCACCCGAAATTGGTAAGACAATCTTCTGGTTTCCTTATTTTCCCTCTAATCAAGTCTCTTGTCTCTTATCTGATAAACAGCTCCAAACCCAATGTTTCTAGTGTAATATATATAAATTGGATCTTTGAACTGGGTTAAGGTGTTTCCTCTTTAGAATGAAAAGGTTCATGCAGATTATGACCAACATCCACATTAGCCTGGAAAAAGGAAGTTNTTTTTTTTTTTTTTTTTTTTTTTTTTTTTTTTTTTTTTTTCAGCGCTTTTACCGGTTATGGTTGATAAGTGATATTTAGTTCCCAAAACTTACATTGGATTTTGCTTTATTTTTCCAGGATACCGTTTTCAGAGGAGACATTGGCTATTATGGGCCATTTTAATCTTCTCTTTTACAGTATTTGTTGCTCAAGTGGTGTACCTTGTCATTTGGGCTGCTGTAGGTCAAGACTGGGATACAGCAGATACTGGCTGGATGAGAGTTATTGGCTTTATGATGTAAGAGTTCGTCTCATCATTAAGTTCATCTTACTACCGTATTTAATTCTTAGTTGATACTCTCTTGTGTTTTCTTTTGCAGATTAAAGTCTTGGAGAAACCCAACTGTTATGTATTTCTTGGCTTTAAAACTACTAACATCATTAGTTGCTTTAGCTGACATAAACAGTAGTAGATTCGGCTTCGCTCAATGGCGGGACACATCCTATTCTTACTTCTCAGGAATTTTCGAAGATATAGGTTTGTAATTAATATAGTTGGCCCATACAACTTGTCCAAATACTTACTGTAACATTTTCTCATTATATGTTCATCTGGTTAAGTAATTTTCTATGTTAACTTGTTTTGGTACCTTTTGTCTTTCCATTCTGAAGTCAACTTGGTTTGACATTATCTCCTCGTTTATGACTCAGGAGGTCATCTTAGGGTTGCCTCCTGCTTGTTGTTACCAGCAGTTCAGCTGGCAGTGGGAATCTGTAATCCATCATGGGTTTCTTTGCCATTTTTTATTGGCAGCTGTGCTGGTCTTGTGGAATGGTCTTTGACAAGCAATGTTTCAGGACTTTTCAGGTGGATAGATTATTGATTATTACAGAAAGTTAGGGCTGCCCGATCCTGCTTCTCTGAATTTTAGTTGTTTTTGTTTGGTTAAGGTGGTGGAGAGTTCTTTATATCTATGCAGGATTCAACATTATCCTGCTTTACCTCTATCAACTACCAATAAACTTTTCAGATATGGTTCGATGGATAGCAAGCTTTATAGGCGTATTCAAGATCTCGGTGGAAAGTGAGGGTCCTGATATTTGTGCTGGTCTTTTCCTTGTGTTGTTCTACATCATGGTATGTCCTTTGTTTTTCGATGATCAGTATTACTTGCGCTCGCACAACTATAAAATGTTGAATTTATATCACTAAAGCATATAACTGATGAACTGTCTCTCGAAAACAACTGTCAATATATGGTAATTGTGGTTGTGGTGTTATGTAGTTTGTCCTTGTAGTTAATTACTTATCCTCCTTTACCTGTTAACGAGCTACCACCTTATTCTATCAATATATCTGTAATAGTTTGGCATGCCTGTCTTTCTGCAGCTATCCTATGTACGATCAGACATTGAAGATATGGACTTTATCATGTCCACTAGTGAAAGTAACTTGGCAGAGCGGCTGCTTCCTCCAAAATATTCGTTTTTTATTCGAGAATCAAGGTATTCTATATAGATTTTTGGTTAGTTTCTTTCTACTGGGAGCCTATGTTGTGCTTGACGCAGTTTTTCAGTGTTTTAAGGCAAATTTAATTTGTCTTATCTTACTTATATTATTGAGTTGATAACTCTGAAGCAGAAAAGAAAAGCTTTGTTGAGTATGCTCAAAGAAATTAATCGCAATTTTTGTTATGAAAGCCAAAACGCTAAAACTGTTTGTTTTTCTGTATTCAAGGGGTCGGCACTACAAAATCTGGAAGCTTAATAACAGGACAGTTTTATGAAATGAAAAGTTTGTCTTTGTTTTTTCTGCTAATGTAAACTACGGGTTGTGTAAAGAGTAGTACTGATTAGTCATTTTAACTGTAAGATAGTTATGCTTAAATTTTTATATGTTAATTTCTTCCAAATTTTTAGGGCTGGTGTAAGGCACACCAATGTTTTACTGAGGGGAGCTGTGTTCAAGACTTTCAGTATTAATTTCTTCACATATGGTTTTCCGGTATATTTGTATTCTTGGTATCGAAGTGTATGTGTCAGCTAAAGCAACGTATTGTGTCAGAAACTCACTCTTTTTTATTTGCGTTCATGATTACCAGGTCTCTTTATTTGCTCTTTCGTTCTGGAGTTTTCACTTTGCGAGCTTGTGTGCTTTTGGCCTCCTTGCATATGTTGGTTACATTATCTATGCCTTCCCGTCATTGTTCCGGTTGCACAGATTAAATGGCCTTCTTCTCGTATTTATACTCTTATGGGCTGTCAGTACATACATTTTCAATGTGGCATTTTCATTTCTGAATGCGAAGGTTGGAAAGGTGAGATCTCTCTATGTGTGAATTTTTCAACTACTTTAAAAGAACTAAGATGTAAATTAACAACTGGTGTCATAAATATACAGGACATGAAAATTTGGGAGATGGTGGGACTTTGGCATTACACTATACCTGGATTCTTTTTGCTTGCACAGTTTGGTTTGGGGATGTTGGTTGCATTGGGTAATCTTGTGAACAACTCTGTTTTTCTGTACCTATCTGAAGAAAGCTCCAGACCTTCCAATGACAGATCTTATGCTGAAGGTAATGGCCTTGCATATGGTTCTGCAAAGCAAGTTATCTGATGTTTTTTAGCATCCAGGTTTTACAGTACCTTAAAGTTGAGAAAAATGGGCTTTACTTGTTTATTGCTATCATCTTTTCTGCCTCATGTTACCTGAGAGACCATCTATGAAAACATAAGAGTTACCACGCTATCCAAAATATATTTTCAAGAAAATTTGTCGTAGAAAAAATCCATGGAAAATATTAACGTACTGTATGACTTTAAAGGTGAAAAGCTTAGGACTATTATTTTCTTGGGCAAGCTTAGTTTATCTTGTGTTATTTTTTACGTGGCATTTCTGCTATTTATTCAAATTGCGAACCGTTCTTAACGCATAAGATTATCATCCATCACAGCTGATGAAGAAACAAAGGTGTTGGTCGTCGCCACCATTGCTTGGGGATTGCGGAAATGCTCACGGGCTATTATGCTCGCACTGATTTTCCTCATTGCCATGAAACCTGGGTTTTTCCATGCCGTGTATGGTATGTTTATTCACTTCCCATTTGTTTTTATAACAAGGATTCAAGTATCTGGTGTTTACGAAAAACATTGTTCGTGATAGTGTATCTTAATGGACTTATCTTTCAGTGATATTCTTCCTTATGTATCTGTTGAGCCACAAAATCAACAGAAAGATACGCAAATCCCTGATTCTACTATGCGAAGTTCATTTTGCACTTCTCTACATTCTTGAGATTGACCTGGTGTCAAACTCCTTAAAGAGGGAAGGCTCTGTGAGCAGAGATATTCTATTTCAGTTAGGTAGGATGCTCTTTCTTTATTTATCAAGTTATAGGATAAATTCATGTATCATCAGTTTACTTTCGAAGTTACCTTCTAGGTGATCTTGGATTAAGGGGCAAAGGGATTAGGGAAGAGTTCTCATATATCTGTATGAATTCCTGCAGGTCTCCTCAGGTCTGAAAGCTCTTGGGACTTTTTAGAGATAGCATTGCTTGCTTGCTTTTGTGCTATCCACAATCATGGTTTTGAGGTGCTATTTTCCTTCTCAGCGATTGTACGCCATACACCAAGCCCTCCAATTGGGTTTAGCATATTGAAAGCTGGTCTCAATAAATCAGTCCTCTTGTCTGTCTATTCATCTCCTTCTTCAAGTTATAGCCAAGATACTACTTATGGTACACCACTTCCTCCTTGTCTTTGAATTGAATATTTGAATGAGTGACATATATGCGTCTTAGTTTTTTAGTTCGACTCCAAGTCCTTGCTTCTACTGTCATCTATTTGTTATGGCATATTGCATGCATGCCAATTAGTTTCCTTAAATTCAGTTTTATTTCCTGGTCCTCATGTATTCAGCACTGTAAAATCATGTCTTCTTGAGCAAGTAGTGGGCCTAGTATCAGGTGTCAACTTCTTGAATTACTTTCCAGTTAATGGGCTGAAGTTGTAAAAGTCCTTATCTTTAACGTCTTATGTACCTAACAAGAAACTGCCATTAATTTATTTGGTAGTTTTAGGAGTAGTTTTTCATGCTGTAAACTCCAAGTTACACATAATGTGACCTCTGTCAGATCCTTCTAATTTTTTGCTGTTGTTCATCATAACTGTTTTGTAAAAGCTCTTTTATTGTATGTTACAATTCACTTTTATTTTCTTTACAGAAAGACATATTGCTTCGTTTCTGAGTGCAATTGGGCAGAAGTTTCTGTCTATGTACCGATCATGTGGAACATACATTGCATTCATCACTATTCTCATAAGTGTATACCTGGTCAAACCCAATTATGTATCATTTGGATATATTTTCCTTCTGTTGCTCTGGATTATTGGAAGACAACTGTTCGAAGAAACTAAGAGACGCTTGTGGTTCCCTTTGAAAGCATATGCAGTTTTGGTGTTTATGTTTATCTACTGTTTAAGTAGCTTTGTCAGCTTGCAGCTTTGGTTATCTGGATTCATTGATCTTTACTTTTATTTGGGCTACAACTCCAAAGCACCATTGCTGGACAATGTCTGGGAATCTCTTGCTGTGTTGATCGTGATGCAACTTTACAGCTATGAAAGGAGGCAGAGTGGACACTACATTCCAGGTCAATCTAGTTTGCTTCATCTAGGAGTTTTTGGTTTTCTCAAGAGATTTTTGGTATGGCATGGCCAGAAGATCTTATTCTCGGCATTGTTTTATGCATCATTGTCTCCGATTAGTGTGTTTGGATTTGTATATCTCCTTGGCCTTGTCATCTGCACAACCTTCCCAAAGTCTTCATCAATACCATCCAAATCATTTTTGATTTATACTGGATTTTTGGTGTCTGCGGAGTATCTTTTCCAACTATGGGGCAAGCAAGCTCAGATGTTCCCTGGGCAAAAACATGCTGAGTTGTCTTTCTACTTAGGGCTTCAGGTATATGAACCTGGATTTTGGGGTATAGAATCAGGTCTACGAGGCAAAGTGCTGGTCGTTGCTGCATGTACACTTCAGTACAATATATTTCGTTGGCTAGAAAGAACACCTGGTTTAAATACTATCAAAGAAAAATATGACGAGCCGTGTCCACTGTTTGTCTCTGCAGAAGACACTACTGCAAGTGTTTCCAGTTCTAATGGTGAAAATCCATCTTCGGCTGATCATGCTTCTATATCAATGAAACAAGGCGAGGCAACGAGTAATTCCTGGCCTTTCTTCTCTCCTCGTTTAAATCAGGCAAGTAGGAAATTTTCATTTGGTCACTTCTGGGGAAGCATCAAAGAGAGTCACAGGTGGAACAGGAGGAGGATTCTTGCGTTGAAGAAGGAGAGGTTTGAAACACAGAAGAATCTGTTGAAAATTTACTTGAAGTTTTGGATAGAGAATATGTTTAATCTCTATGGCCTTGAGATAAACATGATTGCGCTTCTTCTTGCGAGTTTTGCTTTGCTAAATGCCATCTCCATGGTATATATTGCACTGCTTGCTGCATGTGTCCTCTTGAGAAGACGCCTAATTCAGAAACTATGGCGAGTCTTTGTTTTTCTGTTTGCCTCGATTCTCGCAATTGAGTACATTGCCACCTGGAATAGCTTTTTGCCTTCAGATCAGGTTCCAAGTGAAACCAGTGTGCATTGCCATGACTGCTGGAGTATTGCAGCTCTCTATTTTAAGTTTTGCCGGGAGTGTTGGCTTGGTATGACCTTTCAAACTTTCTGAAGCACTTAAATATTCTTTATGTAGTAATGCTGTATTTACAGATCCAAGAATTAGGTACTATTTGGAGAAGCTTTGTCTTTTTATTTTTGCAGGACTGAGAGTTGACGACCCCCGGACTCTTATTAGCTATTTTGTGGTATTCATGCTTGCCTGTTTCAAACTTCGGGCTGATCACATATCCAGTTTCTCAGAGTCATCGACATATCATCAGATGAAGTCTCAAAGAAAGAACTCATTTGTCTGGAGAGATCTCTCCTTCGAGACAAAAAGCATGTGGACCGTGCTTGATTACCTGAGGCTTTATTGTTACGTTCATCTGCTGGATGTTGTGCTTATTCTGATTCTAATCACTGGAACTCTTGAGTATGACATTCTACACCTGGGTTATCTTGCATTTGCTCTTGTTTTTGCCCGGATGCGACTTGAGATACTAAAGAAGAAAAACAAAATATTCAGGTTCTTGCGGGTATATAATTTTGTTCTCATCATCTTTTCTCTTGCATATCAGTCTCCCTTTGTTGGAAACTTCAATGATGGGAAATGTGAAACGGTTGATTATATATATGAGGTGATTGGATTTTACAAGTATGACTATGGATTTCGAATCACTGCAAGATCTGCCCTCGTTGAGATCATTATATTTATGCTAGTATCTCTTCAGTCCTACATGTTTTCCTCCCAGGAGTTTGATTATGTCTCGCGGTATCTTGAAGCAGAGCAAATTGGTGCTATAGTGCGGGAGCAAGAAAAGAAAGCAGCACGGAAGACTGAGCAACTGCAACAAATTCGTGAGGCTGAGGAAAAAAAACGACAGCGGAATTTGCAGGTGGAAAAGATGAAATCTGAAATGCTGAACCTGCGGGTACAGCTTCACAGAATGAGTTCTGATTCTAATTTTGGAGTTGCTTCTCCGCGTACTGAAGGTCTAAGGAGGAGAAAGAGTCCATATCTAATTCCAAATAGTGGTGCAGCCAGTCCTGAGATTGACGGAGTGGTCCAAAGGAAAGAAGAGCAGTCTATTGACGAGTATTCACAATATCATTTTGAAACTCATGAGTTTCCTGTCAGTACCACTCCAGAAGCACCTGATTCTCCCGAGCGTTCATTTGGAGCATCTCCTTGTGAGATAACTGAAGTTCAACAGAATTCTGATGTGATGTCATTGGAACGTGAAAGAAAGGAAAAGTCTGAGGGAAAGGAGAATCCATTGATTTCTGCTGTGCAACTCATCGGCGATGGTGTTTCTCAGGTACAATTTATTGGAAATCAGGCAGTAAATAACCTTGCCAATTTCTTAAACATCTCGCCCGAAAATTCAGATACAAATGATCAGTCTTCTGTTGATGATGAGGTGTATGATGAATTGGAAAGTCAGAAGAGAAAACACACATCTTTTGAACGCTCAACATCTCTACAGTCTGACAGGAGTAGTGATGGCACTAGCTTTCAGATAGGAAGGATCCTTCGTCATATTTGGTCTAGAATGCAGTCCAATAACGATATAGTTTGCTATTGCTGCTTCATTATTGCGTTTCTGTGGAACTTCAGTCTGCTTTCCATGGTCTATCTAGCAGCACTGTTCCTATATGCCCTCTGCGTTCACACTGGCCCTACTCACATCTTCTGGGTCATCATGCTAATGTACACAGAAATCTATGTCCTGCTTCAGTATTTATACCAGATTATAATCCAGCACTGTGGGTTGAGCATTGATGCTCCTTTTCTTCATGAATTGGGATTTCCAACGCAAAGAATCAAATCATCATTTGTTGTCAGCTCGTTGCCTATATTCCTCATTTACATATTTACACTCATACAGAGTGCTATTACAGTGAAAGATGGTGATTGGCTTCCTTCTGCTGATTTTACTTCACGCCGGAATGCCCGTGGTAGCCAGAAGGATCTTACAAGGATTAGCTGGAGCCAGAGAATATCGGAAGTGTTCAAGAAGCTAGGAGATAGTTGGAAATTGGTGATCAGAAGCATATGCCGATACTGGATATCTGTTACGCGTGGAGCAGAATCCCCTCCTTACTTTGTTCAGGTGACAATGGATGTTCACATGTGGCCTGAAGATGGAATTCAACCTGAAAGAGTTGAATGCAGAATGAATCAGTTGCTTAGGCTTGTTCATAATGAGAGATGTGAGAAGGGAAACCCTGATCTCTGCCCTTACTCTAGCAGGGTTCACGTACAAAGTATAGAGAGAAGCACAGAGAGTCCAAACGAGGCCTTAGTTGTTCTCGAGGTTGAGTATGCTTCTCCCACGAATGGGTGTTCTTCAGCAGAATGGTACAAATCACTTACCCCAGCCTCAGATGTGGCAAAAGAAATTCGTAAAGCTCAACATAGTGTACTTGTTGAAGGAACTACATTTCCTTACCCCATTCTCTCTGTGATTGGCGGAGGAAAGAGAGAAACTGACCTCTATGCTTACATATTTGGTGCTGATTTATTGGTATTCTTTCTGGTTGCCATCTTTTACCAATCAGTCATTAAAAATAAAAGCGAGTTTATTGATGTATATCAGCTAGAAGACCAGTTCCCATTTGATTTTGTCATTATTTTAATGGTAATACATTTCTACTAGTCTCGTTTATCTGTTCACACCTGTTTCGTATAACCTAACCCGATGAACGCTTTATGGCAGGTTATCTTTTTCCTTATTGTTGTTGATCGCGTTATCTATCTTTGCTCATTTGCGACTGGAAAAGTGGTATACTATATCTCCAGTCTTATTCTCTTCACGTATGCAGTGACAGAGTATGCTTGGAGCATATATCCTACCCAGCAACACGCTGCTGGCTTGGCCCTCAGATTGATATTTCTTGCCAAAGCAATGTCACTAGCTCTCCAGGCCATACAAATCCGCTATGGCCTACCTCATAAAAGCACATTGTATCGGCAGTTTTTGACAAGTGAAGTTTCACGGATCAATTACTACGGTTATAGACTTTATCGTGCTCTTCCTTTCCTGTATGAACTGAGATGTGTACTTGACTGGTCTTGCACAACTACATCACTGACAATGTACGACTGGCTCAAGGTATGTTATTTGATCCCATACAATCATTCTCTAGAACCCTTGCTATGATCATGGATCATTCATATTTAGTTTGAACATACTAGCTAAGGCTTAAATTCTGTTCTTTTGCAGTTGGAAGATGTAAATGCGAGTTTGTACCTTGTTAAATGTGATACAGTTTTAAATCGAGCGACGCATAAACATGGGGAGAAACAAACAAAAATGACTAAATGTTGCAATGGGATATGTCTGTTTTTCATCTTGTTGTGCGTTATCTGGGCTCCTATGCTGGTAAGGATTTCCTTGCAACAAAACTTTTTACAATGCTTTTGTAAAGTATTTTCATTTGAAATCTGAATTTTCGATATGTTCTTGGGATGAATAATACTCATGATGCATAGATGTTTATATGTATCGGAAAAGAAAAATATGTGCTAGCTTTTAACCCAACAATTCTCTGTGATGTCTTACAATTTGAGTATTTGGTGAGTTATTTGTTTGTTGGTAATGGTTTTCTCCTTGCAGATGTATAGCAGTGGTAACCCAACAAACATTGCCAATCCAATAAAAGATGCGAGCGTTCAGATTGATTTGAAAACAGTTGGTGGAAAGCTTACTTTGTACCAAACAACCCTATGCGAGAGAATCCCAGGGGATAACATTGATCTCGGGCTAGATCTCGGGTCCCAAAGCTTCTTGCCGACATGCAACAAAAATGACACCCAGCTGATATGCTGCCAAGCCGATGCAAGTGTTTTATGGGTTGTCCCTGACACAGTTGTGACTAAATTTATTCAATCCCTTGACCGGGACACAAATATGGACATCACCTTTTCTTGGGTTCTTAACAGAGACCGACCCAAAGGCAAGGAGATTGTGAAATATGAAAGAAGCGTTGACCCTCAGGACCTTCCAACACACTCTGATGTACAAATGGTTCTGAACAAGTCGATGAATGGATTTAGAGTGCATAATTTATACCCAAAGTTCTTCCGTGTTACTGGTTCTGGTGATGTCAGGTCTTTCGAGGATCAGGTAAATCTTGTCTGCACAAGCTGATTTATTTTCCAGAAAATGTTTCCTGTTTTGCCTTATACTTCCAGTATTGTGATGTTATTGCTACAGAGGGATGAGGTGAGTGCAGACATAGTCATGAACCATGAAGATTCCAAGTGGTGGTGGTCATTCCATAATCTTAAAGCGTCTGAAAATATCAGCTTTTGCGAGGGTATGGATGGACCAGTTGCTATCATAATGTCTGAGGAAACACCTCCACGTAAGTTACCTCTTATAGTTCAAGTGTATTTTTTTCAAGACTCATGTTCTGTTAACAATACAAGAAATACTATGCAGAGGGCTTTCTGGGTGATACACTCAGCAAATTCAGTATATGGGGACTCTATATAACATTTGTACTAGCAGTGGGACGTTTCATCAGGCTTCAATGCTCTGACTTGCGTATGAGAATACCTTACGAGAATCTGCCTTCGTGTGACAGGTAACATTTGTAAACATTGGTCAAGACATTAGCTGTTCCCTGATACTTGAACTCCAACAGATTATGACCACACACTATTGAATGCAGATTAATAGCCATATGTGAGGACTTATACGCGGCGAGGGCAGAGGGTGAACTTGGAGTAGAAGAAGTTCTATACTGGACGCTTGTGAAGATATATAGATCCCCGCACATGCTGCTTGAGTATACAAACCTAGACTATGATGCTTAGGTCCAACTAGTTCCTAACACTGTAGAAACACTTTTATCATATCTTGACCTACTGAGCGAATATTCTGAGAGTTTTTTTTTTTTTTTTTTTTTTTTTTTTTTTTTT
>OVBH01000038.1:0-12379 GCA_900406485.1 Physaria acutifolia | reverse complement strand
TTTATTTGAATTAAAAGAGGACCACCCAGTCAAGTGTAATAACAGAAGCAACAAGAAAACTATGGAACAACATTCTCTTACCTGAGAAGGGTCTCCTGGTTCAACAGTAGCACTGAATAAGTCTCCAGCAACAGTTTTCTCTGAAGAAGACTTGATTGCTGCGGCATTTTCTCTTCTGTTTGTTTTTGTTTGAGCACACTTAGCGGAAGATGAAGGAGATCCACTAGCTTCGCTCTGGTTACCACTGCCCAGCAATGTTCCGGCCACACCATCAGACTTCTGCAGCATTTACATTATGGGTCATGTATGTTTGCCAAAACAGTCTAAATCAGTATCAAGTGAAAATAAATTTTTTATTATGTTGGATTTTCATTCTTAGTATCAGTTCACAATCGCTAACTCCATCTATAGATTTTGATACAGGAGAGTGATGAGGAAAATTAGAACCTACTTTCGGTTTTAGCCAGCCAAGCATTTTACGAGTTTTGTTCCTTTTCCTGTCCTTGGTCATCTCGTCCAGACTACTATTTCCATCTCTCGGTTCCTTTGAATGTTCAGAAACAGTGCTTCCAGCACCATCATCAGCCATCTTCTCTCGTCTTCTATCGGGTAAGTATGCTAGCTGTAGGATGTAGGAAGAACCATGGTGTAAAGGTAATATCACATAGTAAAGGATGAAAACAGAAATATTAGTGTTTCACCAAAATGTATTGGTATCCCCAAACCCTTTGATAAATATTCATACCTCCTCCTCTCCGAAAGCTTGCCTCCATATATGGACAGGTTTTACAGAAGCAGCTTGCAGAGAACTTTTTGTTGAAACCAAGATTAATTTTGTCAATCGCTGAATTCTTCCCATCAGAGCTGCTTTGGCTTCTTCATCCTCCTCCAACCTTGACTGAAGTTTAACCTGGCAAGAATTCAGCTTATATAATGAGAAAGGGCAGAAGCAGAAGAAGACAATGTTACTTCTGGGGAATGCATTTGAAGTGTCTATATATATAACCAACAGATTCTCAAAGCAAAATTTGCTTAAAAATTAATCACTTCAACTTTTACATTAACTAATAATACGCATGGTTTAAGATATTTTCATTCAAAGTTTTCTAAAATCTGAGCTGAACCGACAAGAATACATAAGGAACTATCTGTAAACCAACCTGAAGTTTTCTATCAGCCAAATCTTCTTGGTTAGACGTGGGCACAGAAACTCCGTCTCTCAATTGCGTAAGTTCATCTTGTAAACATGATATTTCTTTCTGATACTTTTTAATAAGAGACTTTTCATCCATGATCTGTATAAGAAAACCGAAATGTCAAGAAGAGAGCTCTAGTGAATTTAAGGAACTTCAAATACATAAATACCATAAGTGCACCTTATTTCGTGAAGCTTTGGTTTCAACATGCTTGCACCTCTGTGCAAATTTCAGTGTGTTGTGTGTCTCTTCACATGTGCTGGATGCAGGTGTAATAGTGCAAATAAGCTGAAAAAAAATTCAGAAGGGTTAGAAAGCCAATATTGAGACACAACAGTCTCTTAGATAAAACCTATGTCTACAAGAAGAGCTATGTCATCAAATGATAGTTCACCAAGCAAAAAAAAAAACACCTATTCTTCGGAAACTTCTAAAACAAATAACTATATGGACAGGTCCATCAAAAATTTGTTTTAATTAGGGAAAGGCATAGAGAACTTACTGATACTCGTCCATGACCACTAAGTGTTGACTGTAAGAGACGCGTAAGTTTAGAATCCCGGTAGGGTATATGAGCTGCCTTGGTGTCTGTCAATTTAGATATAACCTAAAAACGGAGATTAGAAGTTTAGAAAAGCTTATATAGAGAGGATTAAATGCGATACTGGAAAAGAAAAATTCCTTACGGTGCCAAGGGTGAGTAAGCTTTTATTGATGGAAGAGCCCTCTTTCCTCCGCTGTCCAGTTATTTCAGTTTTGGAACTTTCAGATCCAGCAAGATCAATAAGGTGCTGCATCAAACCAAGAATCACAATATTAGATACAGACAGGCACCTGAATACACTTCTCAGCAACGAAGTGTGATACGGCTGTATAGAAAATGGAAGAATCAGTATGAACTGTCTATTAATTACCAATTGAGAGAGTGTGACATCTTCGCCGTCATCTCCCTTTCCATGTGGACTGCTTTCTATAGTCTGAAACAGACTGAAAAGTTTAAAAGAAAGAGCTAAAAATATGCTCAGTTGCACGCTAATGATCTAAGGCATAGGTGCAGTTGAGATGGTTGTCGAAAGATACACTTCTAAGTATTAGGACTTACCAAGGTGAACATTGTGTGGCTCCGACTGCTAAAAAGATTGACATTATTTGAACCAACATGCCTGTGTTCTGCAATAACTCCAAAAAAGACAAGTGAAATCACAGGACCAAATAAAACTGAACATAAGAGAGGTACGGCCATGTAAAGAAAAGGAAAAGTTATGACCAACTGATGCCGAACATTAATACTATATTGTCAACAAAATCACATGCTAGATTGTTAATAAGGATTATGTATATTTGGGATACAATAATGAAACAAAGTTGCACGAAATATAAGCTGATGCTGAAGGTTGACGGGTATTTTGATTCAGGATCTTATACCTTCTCCAGATGCTATTAGGGATAGAGCGTGAGCAGGGGATAAGACAACCTCATCTTTTATACCTTCGACATATGTGCCCTATGGACATAAACACGCAAACAATACTGAAATGTACGATGAAAATGAAGCTTTGATAAATTAAATGTGCAAGCCTCACATTAGGATTTGATCAGGTTTTCTCCCAAATAATCTACCAGTTACCTGAGAATCTTCTCGTATTCTTAGATTCTGCCCTGTTGGATCTAGTAAGTCATTGATCACCTGTAAGAATGATTAAAAAGACACTCAAAACATGTGCCAGATAATTGTACTAGAAATCAATGAGAAACTGAAAATCTAGTATTGAGCCAGAACAGACAGCCAATGTCTCTTTGGGATCATGGGTTTACAGTTGCGTGTATACTTTAAATGGAATTTTGTTAATTTCTTGAGCATACTAACTTTTACACAGAAACATGTTTAAGGGCTAAATCCTATAGCATTATTCTAAGCTTCTAGGCAATATCAAATCAATGCTGCCACTGGATATCATGTCCACTGAAATTTGAAACAGTTGCAAATTACAAGCAGGTCATGCGAATAAAGACTGAGTCAGAGCATACCTCATTGTATATCTCTAGATACGAAACACGAAGAAGAAATTCCCGTTCTGGTGTCTGGATAGCTGAAACATAATTAGCTACAAAATAGATTGAAATTTTATTTCAATAAAACAGAACTAAAGATTAACCAATCACCTCCTGGATAATGCTAAACACATCTTTTATAGCCAACGGAATTATTCCAGGTGATCTTTGCTCCCCCTAATGCAAAATATATCATTAGTCAAGGACCGTAAGGTCTACTAGGCACAGGTACCACAGAAGTGGATGCGCATAAAGAGAAACACCTTCTCGTAGTATAACTATACAACAACTTACTTTAACCCCTAATAAGAACAAACAGGAAAGGCCATCCTATACCTCAATCTCTAAAGATGATAAGTAAAACAACTCAGTCCATATGAACTCTACTAAAAAAACAAAGCCACCAAAAAGAAAGCTTGAAGATATATCTATAGAGAAGAAAGGTTTTGGTAGCTAATAAATAGTCCAACTAAAATCATGTTCAAGTTGCAGCATTCACAGTAGATTTCCAAAGACACATAAAGATATTTTTCAGCCTTTGAATAGTAACATACATGCATTGTATGAGTCTTCCCACTGCTAGTAACTCCATAAGCAAACACAGTACCTGCACACAAGTAAGTATCCATATTTCAATAACTTGAAACACTCCCTACAGTAATCGGTTTCAAAACGCATAAGAAAACAGTTCTCTTTTGGAGCTGTTAAAGAAGATGAACTACATAAAACGAAACATACCATTAATCCCTGACATTGCCCCACTAACAACTTGTTGAGCAGCAATGTCATAAACACGCCGTGTAGTTGTTGGTGGACCAAATACTCTATCTACAAAATCAATTCGAAAACAAAGAACATGAAATCTAAACAGTTAAACATTCTTATGGATTAGGATTCTAAAATTTGACTAACCAAAGCCATAACAAAGAGCTGGATTATACTCATTTCGAATAGTATAATCTCCATCTGCATACCAAGCAATCTCGTCTCCATTATTGACCTCTCGTTGACTATTTACAGAAATTTCAAAAAAAAAAAAGTCAATAGCCAAATACATCATCACAAATACTCAAAACCGAATCGCAAATTAAACTAACCTGAGAGGACGAAACCGAATCGTGACTGTGATATTCTCCTTAAGTTTCGTCGAAGTTACAGCGGAGGAAGTAGACGGACTTGGACTAGAACGTACTAATGGACTTGAAGAAGTAGCCGATGAGGAAGGAGTTTCCGGCCGTTTCGTCGGAATAATCGCCGGAGATTTACGAGGACGAGACGGTGAGATCGTGGATGGTTTCTGTGACCTAGAAGCAGACATTGTTGGAGGAAGAACGGTTCAAGAGACAGTTACTGTGAGAGATAGAGGAAGAGAGAGATAAAAGCTTGCTCGCCGAAATTAATGGAGGTCACGTCATGGATTTTTTTTTTTTTTTTTTNTGGGGGTCCCGTCATGGATTTTTTTTTTTTTTTTTTTCCCACTCCCTCCAAAAAAAACCATAATTTATTAGACGAAAATAACCTCCGTCTTCAGATATTAAACTACCAAATTGGTTTACAGAATAATTCTATAAATGTTTTAGGTTTTTTNTATCACATGGACAAAAAATTTAAATTATTTGTCAACTGACAAATGGGATTAAATAATTTGGCTGAGCTACCAAACATAATAATATTATTGAAGCCAAATTGTTGGTTCAAGCATTTTTTTAGTAGTTATGGCTTTGTAATTAACGAAATGTCCTTATCCAATCGACATTATCGAGGGTATAAGAACTTGACGCCATTAGTTATGTTTCTTGGAGACTGACATTACTCATATTTGACTCATTGGCTCAACACAATGAATGGGTCAAGGAGGGATATGAACCCGAAATTGACCCGAATTCAAAAACAAACGAATCCAACTTAAGTGGTATGGTTTTGCAACTACTTCCAACGAATTATTTGGTCCTACTCATTATCACTGGGATCTCCTACTACTGCTTGGGAGCTTACGATTTCATGTTTTATTTCACTTCCATATGGGTTCTTTTCACTATTCCCTCACAGTACTACTTCGCTGACCCAACCATGATCCCAAAAAATCTAAAAAACCTCTATTAGTACCATTTACTCGGAAGAAACCGACCCAACCATGATCCCAAAAAATCTACAAAACCTCTATTAGTACCATTTACCATATACCCGAAACCTAAAATACCCAAATACGAAATCCGAAATGCCCATCTTTAGTAAAAATAATATAAAAGCAGAAGCCAGTATTGTTAATTCTTAAGGATTGAAATAAAAATCCACAAGGTGAAATCAAACATCATCCAGAACCCATAATTTCATACAATGAAAGATCATATTACTAAACCCGAATGTGATAGATACTCTATTACAGTGAAAAAACGACTTGAAAATAAGCTGATCAACACCAAAGTAAGCGACTTGAAGAAAACGACTTGAAAATAAGCTGATCAATCCATCCTTCCCTTCAGGATCCTCTCCTTAATCTCTGTTGGTGTTCTGTACAACACATATCACCACCAAAGTATGTTTTAAGAATTAATTTTGGATAACAGAATGTGGGAAAACAAGAAGATATAGGAACTTACACAATGTAGACATGCCCTCCCCAACCACTTAGACAATCACGGTCAACCGATGAGAGAAGTGCTTGTGATATTGTCTCGAACAGTTCATCAGCTTCCTGAAAACATCGTATATTAGGCCAAAGTCTTATTACATAGGTTAAGTACAATGGAATATGGCTAAGAAGCTCTCATACTTTTAAGCACCTCATACCAAAAGGAACTAATGGCTATTGTGATTCCTAAGAGCACTATGCACCCTAATGTTCACACCAATTCAAGATTGAGTATTCGACTTTTATACCTAGTAACATAAAACCTTGAACCTACCTAACTTCAATGCCTAAATGTAGTGGTAACTTATTCACTTGCTTTGACAGCATTTAGAAATATAACAAGAGATGATGTTGTCAGTGAACTAACCATATCTGGCTTGTACATTGCCTCACAGGCTCCATACAGTGATTCTGAAGCAGTTCCAGATACAACAAAATCTTTAGCCAACTCTCTGCATTTAGAAGATAATAACTATTATAACATGTTCCCTGTTATATCAAACCACAAACAAATGCAACAGTAATAAACTAATACGACAACCAGGTTGAAACAAAAATGAAGCCACTTTTTATAACAACATTCTCAAGACATCTGGCTCAAGGCAAGGGCTATACACACCATACTAAACAAGCTAATGACATCAATATGTATAAGGGAAAAAAACGTCAATACGAATTGGAGACTGAACCAAGAAAAGATATAAACATACTTAGCTCCGATCGAATCCATTGTGCAAATGAACGGCTTGTCATCATCTCCCAAGCCAGCAATCACAGGTTGGCATAAGTAAGGACCAAATCTGAAACAAAGCAACCAATCTGATTATCTTTCTAAATCACGATTCAGAGAGGCAAACTAAGCAAATCAGTCCTAACCAAAATCAAAATTAAGAATCAAAGGCAGCACCACAAAATAGCCAGCTACAGAAGCAAACAAAACATATGAACTGACCTCTTCTCGTAAAGAATAGCTGAGACGAGACTAGCAAATGTTTCAGGCTTCATGTTTCTCTCTTCCCGAAGCTTGTAAAGTTTATGACGAAACACCAGGCGCTGGTACCTTCAACACCCAAGAGAAACATATATTGTCAATTCACTTTTAAAAACGTTGAACATCAAGAAGCTTGAGAGACAATTTACAGTGTTTGAACATCGGTAGCGAGCCCAGAAAGGCCAATGAAGACACGATCGTGGATCTTAGAGATTCTCTGGAAATCAGTAGCGATTGTCTGTAGCTGCACACCGAATCTCCGATCACTAGCGATGGCGAAACAGTTCTTACCTACCATAGCCACAACAGCACTTCCATTGTACTCGAAGATCTACATCACCAAAAACATCAAACCATCCATCATTAACTCACTAATAAATCATTGATACCTTGAGATCTCTGAAATTCATATTAAGATAACAAAAAACTGGGAGTAATCAACTTACCGACATCAGAAACTTAGGGTTTACAGAAAAGAATTTGGAGTTTTTTTCCGAACGGAGAAGAAGTTTGAGGAGGAGAGAGAGAGAGTACTGAGTAAAGTCGACGATGGCTTGGAGGAAAATCCAGCCGGACTCTTTTACTCCTCCAATATAATTGTTTGGGTCTGTATTATTGGGCTTCAGTAACAAAATTAAATCAACATGGGCCTTTATTGGGCTTCTTTCATATTGGTCAACGAAACTTAGATTTCGAAGTCAGACCTTGGCTTACGAGACCTTCTTGCTCAGGTAGAAGTAGTTAGGTCGTCTTGTAGGATGTGCAAGTATTGAGTCCAAGGCAATGGGGAAATGAAAAAGGTTTGTTCTTTGTTGTATTGCTCAAGAGCTGAAAATTGTAGCGAGTAGCGACTCGGAGAAGAAAGCAATTCTTTAGCTCTTGCTCTGATTCGAAAGAATCGCCAGACCTCTATCTCCATCCGCAAGTATGCCAGAAGGTAAAACAGACTTTCTCTTCTTTATCTCCCTCAGAATCCAAATTTGAATTGAGATTCGACTTTCCCACATAGATTGTATGAATGGGCAATCTCCACAATGCAAAGAATTGGTATGACTTGAATTGCCCTTTTTCAATTCCATTGCAGATAGAAGAGGGAAATGGAAACGGCGGAAGCGAGGGAGGAAACCGAAACAAGAGGAAGAAGATATTGAGGAAGAAGACGAAGAGAATAACAACAACGACGAAACAGATGATGTCGATAATGCTGATGAGCTTCACCAAAACGGCAGCTCAATTCCCAATTCAGGGCTAGGTTTCACCGAGCTAGTTGAAGATTCCGGTTCTCGAATCTGCGATTTCCCCTCTGTTGTTAAGCGCAATGTGATCCGGCCACATTCATCTATAACGGCTGTTGTAGCAGTTGAGAGAGCTTGTTTGATTGGGGAGAGTAGTAAAGGGCAAGATTTGGTTCCAGCTCTGGAGAATATCTCATTTGGGCAATTGCAGGCATTATCTACTGTGCCTGCTGATTCTCTGTCCTTTGATCTTGATGGACCTTCCTCGGCTTATGTTATCTCTCCACCATCTATTCTGGAAGGAAAAGGCGTTGTTAAACGATTTGGGGATGTGGTTCATATCTTGCCTATGCATTCAGGTTTGTTTGTTCTTATCCTTAAATTCATGAGTTTGCATAGAAATTGAAATGTAAGTGTTAACTATGTCATTATACTCTTGTATGCTACAAGTGCGGCTTTATCTAGTATCAGCTTTTGATGGTTGTTACTAGTATTTTAGTAGATATCTTGTGATTGGTACTAGTATTGTAGTAGATATTTTGTGATTGGTACTAGTATTGTAGTAAGATATCTTGTGATTGGTTTGAATCTTATGAGGCTGTCAAGAATTTATCATACCTGTGATTTTGTTAGTAAGTTTTCTCTATGGATTCTTATACTCGTATAAGTTCTTATCTTCCTTTGATTTAGTGCCTGGTTTTTACTTTACATTTCTCTGATAGCCACTCCATTTCATATTAGATGTTTTCTCTATGTTCTGTGTGATGGAATTGGAGAGGTTTGAGAACCTTTTCACATGATCTCTGTTAACCTACTCCTAGTGTTTTATATCAGTATTGCATCTCTAATGGATTATTCAAGTGATGCCATTCTAAATTTCACTTGAGCAATGTTCCTGGAGTCATGTGGTTCAAATGTGGCCTGATTTCCCTAGTAGTCTATTGTTATTTGGTTCAGATGCTCCAATTAGTTCTTACTATTTTGACTGTTACATTTGAGCAGATTGGTTTGCACCCAACACAGTGGATCGGCTTGAAAGGCAAGTGGTGCCACAATTCTTCTCCGGAAAATCGCCAAATCATACACCCAAAAGTTATATGGAATTCAGGAACGCCATTATTTCAAAATATATGGAGAATCCTGAAAAGACACTGACGATTTCTGATTGCCAGGGATTGGTAGATGGTATTGACATTGAAGTTTTTGCACGAGTTTTCCGTTTTCTTGACCACTGGGGAATAATCAATTACTGCGCCACTACTGAATCACAGCCTGGGACTTCTAGAGATGTATCAGATGTTTGGGAAGATACAAATGGTGAGGTCCACGTGCCGTCTGCTGCTTTAAAATCTATTGATAGTTTGATCAAATTTAACAAGCCCAACTGTAGACACAAGGGGGTTGAAGTCTATTCATCTTTGTCAAGTTTGGATGGTGACCCTCACTTGGACATCAGACTTCGTGAACACCTATGCGATAATCATTGCAACCATTGTTCTCGACCGCTTACCACTGTGTACTTCCAATCACAAAAGAAGGTTCTTAGCCTGCATTCCCTACCTTTTGCTCTTTGTATATCATAATCAGTTTTTTTTTTTCAAGCCAGCAGATGTAATAATACTCCAAACATTATCATGCTTACTGTTTCGGATATTGGAGCTCATCAAACTAAAGAGTCATTGTTTACTTTACAGGCGGATATACTCTTATGCTCTGATTGTTTTCATCATGGAAGATATGTTATCGGACATTCTTGTCTTGACTTTCTAAAAGTGGATCCAACCAAAAATTATGACGATCAAGATGTAGACAATTGGACTGATCAGGAAACACTCTTGCTTCTCGAAGCTCTGGAACTCTACGGTGAAAATTGGGTTCAGATTGCAGATCATGTTGGTTCCAAAACAAGAGCTCAATGCATTATTCATTTTCTTAGATCACCTGTGGAAGATGGTCTTTTGGATAAAGTTGAGGTTCCAGGTGTAACTAATTCGGAAAACCCTAGAAACCAATATGACCACCAAAAAGGAACAGATTCAAACGGGGATTTACCTGGTGATTTTGTTTTGTTCATCTCAAATGATCTATAGCAATGAAATATTGGCTTTTGTTATATGTTCTTTGACATGACATACGCATTGTCAACTTGTCTCTGTAGGATGCTCAGACCAATATTCTGACACTGAGATCAAGCTTCCTTTTGTGAAGTCTCCGAATCCGGTTATGGCATTGGTTGGTTTGTGAACTCTTTTCTCTACAAAATTTCATATGCTCTTTATAAGCCTCATGATCTCACCAGTTAGACTTATTTGATCCATGAATTGATTGATCTGAGACCTAAGCTGTATGCATATTTTGTGTGAAAAATTACTACTCTCTTATGAGATTTATGAGTATCTTGATACCAAAACATTTTAGGTTGCATTTTTGGCCTCAGCTGTTGGACCTCGAGTTGCCGCATCCTGTGCCCATGCTTCCCTCATGGTTTTATCTGAGGATGATAGGTTGGTATATTCCATGATCCCTATCCATTTTAGGGACCTTTGTAGTATGAGTTCAGTTTGATAAATACAATGGACTATACCAAAATTTGTCAATCTATCAAGGATGAAATCCGAGGGAGTTCATGGGAAAGAAGCTGGAGAAAATCAGCGGCAAGATAACGGAGCAGAACCACCAACTCCGCTGCCACAGGATAAGATTATGGTAGCATTTAGAGCAGGTCTATCAGCTGCAGCAACAAAAGCAAAATTGTTTGCCGATCATGAAGAACGCGAAATCCAAAGGCTTACTGCAAATATTGTAAATCATCAGGTAAATACCAGAACCAGTTTCTGATGAACTTATATAGTTGCTGATATGATTTAAAAACCCGCAGCTGAAGAGGATGGAGCTGAAGCTAAAGCAATTTGCAGAAATTGAAACATTATTGATGAAAGAATGCGAACAAGTAGAAAAAACCCGACAGAGATTTGCTGCAGAACAAGCTCGAATGCGCTCAACAAGATTCGGAACATCTGAAGGAATTTCTCCACAGACTACTACTAACAATAATCTCCAAGGCATGTCTCTATGTACAGGTAGTGGTAACAACCAAGTTTCAGCACCTTCTCAACAAAGCATGATCCCAGGATTCACCAACAACCCACAACAAGTTCAAGCACAAATGCAGTTCATGGCACGCCAACAACAACAACAACAAGCGTTCTCCTTTGGTCCTAGATTACCTCTAAATGTGATACAGACCAATACAGGATCAACACCTTCACCAAATGTCATGTTTGGCAATAATCCTGCAGCAGCATCCATTAACCAACCTTCGTTTAGTCACACAATGGTTAGGTCTTCCACTGGTTCAGGTTCAAGCTCTGGCTTAGGCTTAAACTGAGACCCACTCTTTATAGAGTTGTTGTAAGTTAGTGTCTTGTAGTATCAAATCATCTGAGCCATCATTGTGAAGTAAAACACTTACCAATTCTTA
This sequence comes from Physaria acutifolia, assembly GCA_900406485.1. Taxonomy (NCBI): domain Eukaryota; kingdom Viridiplantae; phylum Streptophyta; class Magnoliopsida; order Brassicales; family Brassicaceae; genus Physaria; species Physaria acutifolia. Next base: position 792 of record OVBH01000038.1, on the reverse strand, counting down.
ATTATAAAATCTTTTTGAAATATAGATCAATTTGTTCTNAATTTTTTTTTTTTTTTTTTACTATTATAATAATAATAATCTAAATAGTATGTATAAGAACATGGCTTGTTTGACAAACAACAAAAAAAAATGGCTTAACCTAGGCGAGAACGATCCATCATAGAAAGGGTTTTTTTCTCATAAGAGCTCAAATCTGACTCGATTCGTTTCATACGCGAGCTCCGGCGAGAAGAGAATGACGAATTCGACGAACTTCTCGAAGAGGACGATCTCGAACTAGAATCTTCCGATGGAGAAAACGTTGTTCCAGATTCATAGAAATTGTCAGTATACTTCGATGATGATGATGATGATGATGATGATGACGATTCCTGACTTATCTTTTTCAAATCGCCGCTCTTGCTCTTCTTCATCCCAAATAATGACTTCGGAAAAAGCTTTGGCCAAACACCTCCGTGAGCACGAGGAGTAGAAGATTTGAAATATGGAGTCGGAGGTCCTGAAGAGTGAGATTCACGATCTGGAGATTGCTTGAAGGACGGAGGAGGAGCGAAGGGTGAAACATGTCGATTTTTGAACTCAGAGATTACAGTAGACGACGACGACGACGACGGAGATGACGAATTAGACGGCGGCAAAACACCTCCGTGAACAAGAGGCGTAGAAGATCGGAAATATGGAGATGGAGGTCCTGAAGAGTGAGATTCACAATCTGGAGACGGCTTGAAGGACGGAGGAGGAGCGAAGGGACAAACTGGTCTGCTTTTGTACTCAGACGATGATGACGGAGAT
>OVBH01000037.1:0-12462 GCA_900406485.1 Physaria acutifolia | reverse complement strand
TTGTGTACTTGTAAGACCTTCGTTCTCATTAATCTATTACCAGTGAAAAAAAAAAAAAAGAATGAAACCGAGTCTATTCCAGTCTTTCACTCGACACTTTGTATGTCTTTTATTAAGAGCCGTTCGATTGACAGGTTTTAGATCTAACGGCTTTAGACACCTGGTAATTTGATTAAAATTTCCCAATTTCTAGGGTTTTCTAGTTGTGTTGAATCCACAATTACGAAGCTTTTTTGGAAGTGAAAAGATGCCGCAAAGACACTCGAAAAACAATAATGATTTAGCGTACTTTACATACGATGAGAAGAAGAAGCTAGGGTATGGAACGCAGACGGAGAGGTTAGGGAAGGATTCGATCAAGCCTTTTGATGCTTGTTCACTCTGTTTAAAGCCTTTTATTGACCCATTGTGTTGTCAGAAAGGTCATGTTTTTTGCAAGGAGTGTATACTTGAATGTCTTCTGGCACAGAAGAAAGATATCCAGAGGTAAAATTCGATCAACTGCGCATTTTTGATTTATTTTTCATTGTTGTTTCTATATGGTGTGGTGTTTTTGAAGTAAAAGAGTATGTGGTGTGTTAGTTTTGATAGCTTGATAAAGGTTTGAGTTCTCTTCGTTTGTATTATCTAGAGATGTGAATTGCGCTTGAGGATCAGAAGAGTTTTGGATTTTGTGCTTGATGTATAGTAACAGGACTAGAAGGAACAGTACAAAACATTATTGATTCCACCATTATTGAGATCTCAGGAGTGGTCTACATTGGTGTTTGAGTTGTTGAATGTATTTCAATACTAGTCACTGGTTCTGAAAATATGTGCTGAACTGATTCTCTGCCTGGGTCTGTTGTTAGGATTGTCATAATACCATGCTAATGTAGACCTTAGAAACCTTAAGATGCATGAAGTGTAGGCGCACTGGTTATGTGGTAAGTGTGATATATCAAAATAAGATTATGTGTTTAACATGTGGCCCTTCTTTTCAGGAGGCTTGCTGCTCATTCTGCTCAAAAGAAGCAAGAGAAAGATGAAGAAGAAGAGAAGCTAACATTACAAAGAGCAAGAGAGCTCGATGAGTTTGATCAGCAAAATCATGGGGCAATGCCACGAAACAGTGACAGAAATCAAAACCAAGAGAGCAAAGGTTTCCAAGGAGCAAACAGTGTGAAGACAACATCTTTCGAAGAAGAAGCTCTCAAGACAATGAAAGCTTTCTGGCTTCCCTCAGCTACACCAGAAGCCTCAGTCAAAACCGAAGCTCCAGACACACACACAGTATGTCCAGAAGGCAAAGAAAAGCTCAAACTCAAATCTCTTTTCCCCATACATTTCACAGAAGACAACAGCGAACAGATTGAAAAGAATACATCTTCATTCAGCTCCTATGACAAAACCCACATTTGCCCAAGCTGTAAAGTCACTCTCACCAACACAATGTCTCTGGTCGCTCTCAGCTCATGTGGACATGTCTTCTGCAGGAAATGTGCAGAGAAGTTCATGCCAGTCGATAAAGTCTGTCTCGTCTGTGACAAACCGTGCAAGGATAAGAACTTGGTTCACTTGAAGAAAGGAGGAACAGGCTTTGCTAAACACGATGATCATCTCGAAGCTAAGGACTTTAAGCATTTGGGCAGTGGTTCTGGTTTAGGACTTGTTAGGACACCTAAGACATAAGAACAAAAAACAATGTTTCATGTTGATATAAACAAACAATAAACAAATTAAGATTCGGTTTAAACAAATTGACGTTATTAATTCGGTATTTTGATCACATTTTGGGAAAATTATAAAATATAGAAATAAGAATATCATATAAATTCAGTAGATAAGATAAGAATAAACATCAATCACTCTCCACTATGCGAAATATCTAATGTGGCAACAGCTGTACCGTTAATAATGACAGTGATTTTAGCTGTTTTATGAATAATTAATTACCCGCCAAACCATTAACGTTTTTAAAGAAAAAAACACAAATAAATAAATGAAAGGCGTTCACCAAAAAGGCACAAATCCTTTTGGAGAAGATAACAAAGAGAAAAGCAAAAAAGCCCTAAATCCTAAATCTCTATCTTTTTTTTTTTTTCATCAATGGCGGATTTGGATAAATTGGAGAGTGGAGGAGAACTCGTCGTGATTGCTGAGATTAGAGACGACGGCGGAGGGGTGGAAGAGGGAGAGAGGCTAACGGAATTTGAAGGAATTTCTGTGTTGGATTTCGATTTGCTTTGCTCGACGGTTGCGCTTCAGACTCAGGGGAAATGGAGGAAACTTGAGAGCTCTGAGGGTGAAGATGTGGTGGATGCTGATGATGATTATGGCGGCGGGGTTTTACGGCTTTGGGAAGGTGATGTTATGGATTGCTTCGAAGATCGTCATCTCTGTATCGAATCCGCTTGGTTGGTTTTCTTTTTCCTCACCTTATATTATTCTTAAATTCCAAAAGCATTATTTTTTCCTCCGAAAATGGGATTTTTCCAGGTGAAATTTCTGGGTTTTTCGTAATTTAGGTTTGTGTTGACATTTGTTTGTTGAGCTAATCTTCGACTATGGTAATTGATAAAGTCAAATTGAGGTCAATATTCTAACTATTTGCTTTTTGTCCTCCTGAGTTATGGGGCTTATATTCAACGTTTGGGGCATAATGAGACAAACATTTACTGTAATTAGAATGATTGAGTTGTTTATAATTCATGAAAGAGTGACAATGAAGCAAAATCTACTTTTGTATAATAATGTTTTTGTTTAATTTTGTTTCAGCTGTCCATGCTACAGATTTGGGAAAAACATGACAAGGACTGGTTTTGGTTCTTGCTTTCTTCAGGTATAAGATCTTTATATGTAGTGTTATGTACAATTGAACTCTGCCCTTTTTTTGTGAAGTTTGTTCTTGAGTTGTAATCTTTGAAAGACACTTACTTTTCTATGTATCNATGTATTGACTTCTCCTTGACCAATTTTGTATGTGCCAGGGTGCTGTTCATATGATTCTTATTGCTGGTCTCTTATTCAACGTTGCTGCTTTTGTTGTAACCAAAAGACACTGCTTTCTCTATCTGGCTATTGCTTTTGTCCTTTTGATTGCATCCTACTTGGGTTTCTTCCGTATGCAGATAAGAAAGAAGTTTAACATTAGAGTAAGCAAGTTCCTTCCTTTTTGTTGTTTTCTTGCAAGTGTGTTGAGAATTTTTATAGTCTTGATTTCTGCATCATGACCTTTTGATTCCCTTATTATACAGGGTACTGATAGTTTATTTGACGATTGCATCCACCATCTTGTCTGTCCATTCTGTACATTAACTCAGGTTCGTATCATTCACAGATCTTTGAGAACATGGTGTATCCATGATCAGTGCCCTTTGGTTTAACTTGCTTGTGATTGATGCAGGAATCGAAAACACTGGAGATGAACAATGTTCATGACGGTATCTGGCATGGACGAGGCGACACTCTATGCATAGGTGGCTATTCTGAAGGAAAAGCTTTTCTGGAGTTACATTCTCCTCCAGTTGTATCAACTATGTCAACTGAACCCTAACAACACACAAAACCGGAACCAAGGTCTGCACCTCTACAGCTATAGGCACTGATGTCCTCGTCGATTTGCTTCACCATTGAAACAGATTCATCTCAAAAAGGGTACTTCATGTTTGTTCTCAAAACTGTGATATACAACAAACATGGAAATAGAGAGGCCATTTGTATGCTAACAGTGAGCCAGTGTACACAACCATCTGTGATGGTGATCTTATTCAACAGTTGTAATATACAGATAAAGAGGGTTTGGACCACTCATCGTGGAAAATTAGAATGAACCAAAAATCCATAACAATTTAAAACAAAAGAGAAAAAGAATGAAAAATAAACAAGAAGAACACAAGAACATGAACTTTCTTTCTATGTTCTCGTCTAAGATGTGTAAATTGTTTTGAACCCTATGATGATAAAACAACCAAAATTTCAAAAAAGATGGAACCTTTATTCTCCTACGGTGCCATCAGACCATCCACTGTGTAAGAAAGAGACTTCGCCCAGTCTGTTTTCAAAACCATTGTCTGTAACGTGTGCATCACATCATATCCTGGGTCCAGCTTCCGTTGCCAACCCTACAATCAAAACGGATCATTTCCAGAGTTATAATCAGTAATTGGATCAAAATAGCTATAGATACCATGCTCTAAGCAACAAATAGTTGTAAAGGGAACATCTTTTAAGCTCTGTTTCTATAATAGGCTGAGTTTTCTGTTCAAAGGCTCTTTAAGGAATGTCTTTCAAAACCTTCCATCCAACTTAGTATGATCTAAAATCTACAACGAAATTTGAAAATGGGAATGATTTTGGCTCACCTCGAGAACTAATGTTGTCACCATCACAGTACACACATTCCCATCAATATTAACTCTATGACGTCTTACTTTCTCAAGTAATTCGTGCATACAATCTGCTGGATGCACTAAATCTCCCTCAGGGGTTCCCCAGAATCTGAATGCTTCCTCCACTTCCTGTCAAGAGTATTAAAGTGTTAGCCATCACAAAAGAAAAGTTTACTTGACAACTCAAAGTGTACCTCTGAGGTATAAAGAACCTCGGAGCAAAGTTATTATTACCTGGATAAAAGCCTCTGGATTGGGACAGTTCTGCTTTCTTGATAATTTAAGTGTTCGCTCAGCAGCAGTCCGGCCATCCCTGCGTGCAACTGCCTTGAAAAAATCAAGTAAGTTCTCTCGGTCGTTCTTTGAGAGTTCCGCAGTCATTCCCACATCAAGGAAAACAACGTGAGGCTTCTTATTTTTGAAAAGGCCTCCACGCGAAGCCTTTTTCCGGACAAGGATATTTCCGGGATGCATGTCAGCGTGAATAAAGTTATCGACCTGAAGTAACAATCACTTGAGATTAGAGCATGAAGCGTATATCAGTTATAAGGATCTTAAAATACTACAAAGAGGTAATACCAGGAGCATCTTTAAGAGGGCATGAGTCCCAATGTGAGCCAATCTAGTTTTAATCCATTCATGCCCTTCCGCTCCATCAACATAACGTGCCACGCTTTCTCCGTGCTCATATGTTTCCACCAAAACAGCAGGATGTACAAGCGGATACACAGGTTTAGGGAAAGAGACATCCTTCCACCGGCGGAAGTTATATATGAACCGACTCAAGTGAGAAGCTTCCCTCGCGAGATCAACTTGAGATAACATGAAGACACCAAATTGTTGCACACTCTCGTCCAATCTCAACCATTTCAAAGCAGGAATTAAAGATGATATCTTTGCCACCAAATTAATTATCACAAAATCTCTCCTAATTGATTCACCTACACCTGGATGTCTAACTTTAACCGCAACCAACGAAGACTTGGACTTTTGTCCTGGATATTGAAACCTCAAAGAAGCTCTATGTACTTGGGCGATACTCCCTGATGCTACTGGGGTTTCTTCAAACTCCTCAAATATCTCAGAAAGTTTACGACCAAATGCCTTCTCAATAGTTTTTTTAGTGTAGGCAAAGCTATGCTCAGGAGCATTACTGTGAAGCTTTGACAGCTGCAAACACAAATCCTTGGGGAAGAGATCTGGTCGAGTTGCTGCCCACTGACCCCATTTGATAAAAGCAGGACCTGCCCTTTCCAGAGTTCGATGAACCACCTCAAGCCATACTTTCCTAAAACGAGGCCCACATGCTTCCACAACCAGCCCCATCAGAATACTAGGAGTAAACAAACAAGCTATATAACAAGCCCTCCCAATCAGAATAAACCCCTCTATAACCGAAAACAATAACGAAGACAGAAAGAGAGGACCACTCTTTGCCCTTGTATAGAGGGATTTATCTGAAGCATAGTGATCTATAGCTGAAGCAGGAGCTCTTTGAGCCCATGCTACTTTTCCACAAGCGACAGTAACAATACCAGGTATTATCAAGTGTGAGCGGGTAAGAGACAAGCTGAATGCCTGAGCAATAGTACTTATACGCGCATAATACTTAAGTTGAAGCCTTCGCAAAGCAACTTGGGCATGATGACTAACACCATTTCTAGCTGAGGTAGTAGAATAACTTCGTGACAGGTAATTACTCAAAAAACTTCCTTTAAAATCTCGAAAGGCCAATGCATAATACCCATTACCAGGAGACCTAATAGCCGAAGAGTAAACCCTGAATTGAGGAGACCTAAGGGCAGCTGTAAAAGCAGTTCTATAGCTTCCCCATTGTGTTACTCTTTTCTTCTGATTGGATATAAGAGATTGCGTTTGTTTTCCAACGATTCTAGAGATCAAATATCTGCAATAGCAAGAAACCAAGCAATTAATCAGCTAAGAGAGCCACACGAAGGATCCGATCAACATTAAGACATATAAACCAGAGAAGCTCGAAAATTTTGAAACTTTACACACAAGTTCAGCTAAAATCATACATTAAGACATATGAACCAGAGAAACTCGTAAATTTCGAAACTTTACACATAAATTCAGCTAAAATCAAACATTAAGAATCATAAATCAGAATCCGAGGAAACGGGAAACAACAATCCGATCAGCCCCAATAAAAAATACGAAATTGGTATAATCCCCGCTTGATTAACAAACCTTGACATAACGACGAAGATGGTGAGAAACCAAAGCTAGAAATTGCGAAACTCGATGCTTGTTCTGTATGGATCTCTAAAACGTTAAAATTGAGGAGCATTTTCTCATTGACTTCAACTTTTGGGTGACTGATCCGTCAGCGTTTCCCGTCCGGCGTTAATTGGGTTCCAAGCTTTCTTCCCGGAAAAGACCTAAAGCCGACACGGAGAAGAGAGAGAGAGGAAGAGAGAGGAAGAGAGAGGCCCAGAGAGAGGAAATTGATGGTCTCGTGGGCTTAACGCTAATTAAATTTTTTTTTTTTTTTTGTCAGGGGCTAATTAAAATTTTATTTTAGGTCGACGTGTGACATTCTCAAACCTTGGAAAGTTGGAATGGTGTGAAAGAAAAGTCTTATGTGGGTCTAAAAAAGAGAACTTGTAACTCTAGTTAACTTTGAACACTACTAGTTATATAGTTTTATTGATTTTGATTGGTCCATAAGATTTTTGATGACAATTTCTAAGAAGAAAGGTTTTTTTTTTCTTTTTCTTTTTCTTTTTGTAAGTATAAAAATATCGATTTTAACGAACAGGGTTAAACTTAAACCCCACTAGGCTGTCTCGATCTCGTTCTTTAGGGTCAAGGTCACGGTCGGCGAATCTTCTTTTCATCCAATATAAAAGCTTGCTTTTTTACCGGACTTGGACTCTCCGGCGACGGCGGAAAGTTTTAACGTTACAGGTCAGTCTCTCTCTCTCTCTCTCTCTCTCTCTCTCTCTCTCTCTCTCTCCAGCCGCCGCAAAAATAGGTTAACTCAATTTGGGTGATTCTTGGTTTGGTTAATAATAAGGGAGGAAACTGGATTGAGCTTAAGGGTTGTGAAAATTGGAAACCGATAAGATTAATTGGATATGTATAGTTTAAGGATCTGTGAAATAAAGATTTGGCTTGAGATTAATAGCAGCTAAAGGAACATTATCAACCAAAGATGTAAACTTTGATGATAGTTCAGAAAGAAAGTATGCGATTTTGTACTTTTTAGACGGTCAATCTTAGGGAAAGCAAATCGGCATATCTAAGAGGAGGGCAAAGTTAGTATTGAACTATTGAACTGAGGAATTGGCTTGTCTTATACTTTTGATTTCATAGAATTTAAAGGCATTGAGTCACTGATTGTTTGTGTGGTTATAGGAATTAGGAGTTGAGACTCTGGTGTTTGAAAATTTGTTTTTGTGAGTTTCTTGAGTCCATGGACTTTTAATGAATCCTGCAATTTTGTTACAGAAAACAGTGTACTTGATAGCTGACTGACAAAGAAGATAACTTACAAGGGTGATTGAAAATTTAAAGATATCAGATGGGAAGCAGCAATAAAAGTGGAGAACAAAGAAAGCAAATGGCAGAACTGAGCAAAAATCTTAAAGAAGGTGAGAGGATTCTTGAGCCTACACGTAGACCTGATGGTACACTTCGGAAACCCATCCGTATTCGAGCTGGATATGTTCCACAAGATGAAGTTGTCAAATATCAATCCAAAGGTTCTCTGGTATGGTATCCTTATTGCATCAAAACTGTAATTTTGTTCTTGGACTCGTTTGTTTCTCATGGCAATAAATCGTTTACATTTGATTTATCTTCGTTCTGGTTGTGGATAGCGTGCTTTCGTTATTTGTACCACCCGTATGTCCTTTGTTAGAGTAATCAAGAGAGATTGTTTCCAAATTTTTGGGATTCTACCTTGGTTTGGAGAAGGGTTATAAAGGAGAAAAGAGCTTCTTCATTTTTTTTTTTTAAAATTTCTAATGTGTTTAATTTGCTATAGATGAAGAAGGAGCTGGCTTCACAAGGGCCTCCAGGTTATGTACCTGATCCAGCTCCTAAGCCAAAGACTAAAGCTGCCAAGAGAAACGAACGTAAGAAAGAGAAGAGATTGCAGGTATGTATTTCAACTCGATACATATGCAAGCTTCATATGCTACTAGCTTGGTCTTCAGTTATTTTCAAATTATCACCCCTGCAGGCTACTGCAGAAAAAGGTAACAGCTCTGAAGATGGATCAGCTAGTAATGTAGACAAGGACGAAGCTGGTTCCATTGAGACTCCAAGTAATGGATCCCAGTCTATGAATGTATTAGCTTCTCAAATGGAAGCTTTGGATGTCTCTCCCAATACCGCTGCTCCTGGAGACGCTCCCAATCCAGGAACTAGAGGAGAAGATGTAGAGAAAAGAATTCGCGCACTTAAGAAGAANTTATAGAATAAAGATATTTGAGAACCTTTGGCTTGGAAACAACAGCCTCTGTCTCAAATACTGTATTGCTATGCATTAACCTTGTTCCAAATGGTTTTCAATCGATTTCTTCAATTCTTGGCAATATTGTTTTTGAGACAAGGTAAATGCTCCTCAAGTTGATGCAGAAATCTGCAGGCAAGGCTAGCAATTTTTTTCTTATCATCTTCTGTTAACATTTGCAGATCCGACTCACGGAAGCTCAACAGCAGAAGACTGCTTCCCGAAACCTAAATCCAGAGCAATTAGAGAAGTTCTCTAAGTTGGAAGAATGGAGACAAGAGCTCAAGTCTCTGGAGGATAATAAGGAGGCTTTACTTGCTGCAGCATCAACATGAACGGCCTTACTTTTAGACAGGCTGCAGCGTTTCCTATGAAAATTTTCTGGAATCAATCCAAATTTGTATCAATGAAAACGAGTCTGTTGTTACTTCTTAGATCAGATCTGATTAATGAACTTTGCACAATGCTTAAATCTTCATGTAGAAACTGGAACATCTGAGATTTGTTTTGGTCTGAGATTGTTTTTTTAGTTTCAGCTATCACGTGTGTAGTAAAATTTGTTAGCTTCATCTAGATTGTTTTGTTAGTTTCCTAAAGTAGTACCAAAAGATCATTTTTAATTGACGTTATTAACCTCCGACGTGGCCTCTATTCTCGTTTGGCTTTAAAGGGTATATCAGGTAATGCAAAACTTTTTAACCTTCTCTTAATTACTTGGAATAAAAATGACTTATGATAATCATTCTCCCATGGCCGCTCGAAAGGCAATTTAGGGTTCTTCCGTAATATATCTCTTCGATTTCTAATCAAATCTCGTCTACCCTTCTTCTTCTTCTTCTTCTGTTTCTTCCTTTCATTTCCCTATTCCCAATTGATTTCCCTTTGTCTTCTTTGAGTGTGGAGTATCTCCTCTCTTCTTTCTCTCAATTCTTCTAGGTATGTTATCTTATTCTATTATGCCAAAATCTAGGATTGCATGTCTCTAATTTTGTGGATTGCTAGTTCAGTTGCAGTGAATGTCAACGGATATTGTTGAACTGGTTAAACTGGGTTAAATTATGTATATGTAAATTTTGTAAAACTACGTTTAACTTTTGTTTATGACTTTTATTTTTTTTCTAGAGGATAATGAATCACATCACGTTTGATTATGGGGGATACTACTCAAAAGATGGAGATGATGGTATACAATGGCATCCCAGAAAAGATTGCGTTTATACAATATATAGGTTAGGAGAAGCAGAGGGATTTAGCTATGCGGTTTTGGTTGACAAAATACGCAAGAAAGTGAAAACAAATGAATCCACGATGCTGAAGCTGAGTTATTTTGCATTTGGAATAAATCCTAATAGAATATCATATATCTTGGATGACGATGATGCTTCGGGATTCTTGAGCATATGTGAACACACTGAGCGTAGACCTCTTTTGCATGTGGAGGTAGTGGAAGAATGTGCTGATGAAGCGGAACGAAGTAGAAGTCAAACAAGTAGCGCTCTTGTATTTGATGACCAACTTGCGATCGATGCTATAATTAATGAAGGTGGCAATACAGAATATGATACACCAAAGCATTGTGAGGCGTTAAATAATGTGTCATATGTCCAAGCTGGTAACAATTCTGAAGCTGAATTCGATGAATATCGAGGTGCACATGTTGTAGAGGCAGGAGAAGGTGAAAATGTCGAATGGGACGATGGAATTGACATGGCCATAAACCAAGAATTTGAGAACAAGCGGGAAGTACAAGATCTGATTGATAGAGCTATACATCAGTACTCTTTTGATGTTGTTACGGTTAAGTCGGATACAATGTTGTATGTGTTGAAATGTCGGGACAGTAATTGCAAATGGTCCGTACGAGTTGCAAAAACGAAGAGTTCGGATCGTTTTTCAGTTAGAACGTACAACAAGAAGCATACATGTTCCCGGGTAACTACAAGTAGTAGAAGCAGACGTAAGAGAATCAGCACACCGCGACTAGTTGCATCTGTGGTACAAGAACACTTTCATGGTCAGATTGATACTCTATCGGCGAAAGAGCTTGTAGGTTTTGTTGAAAGCAAAATGGGTGTTAAGGTTTCATATGCAACCGCTTTGAGAGGGAAAAACCTAGCTGTAAGCAATATGTGCATAGCAGGCAGCTCGTCAACCAAAGAGGAAGAAAAAGAAGCACCGGGTGAGTGGGGTGAAGAAGGAATCGTAACCGAACAAGTTGGAGAGGAGAAGGAATGATAGATCCGGTTTTGTACATGGTCAGGTCGGATTTTATTGGTTGGGTCTGTAACTTCTTTTAAGTTTAATGGCTTTTATTTAATTTTCCCATTTTTCGTTATTTAATTAAAACAAACAACAAACTATTTTCTATATATGGAGGTCATTTGAGCTTATTTATCACTCATTGTTCCACTTTTAAACCTTATCAGTCTTGCCTTCTTACTCTATATATGTCGGGAGTTTACATGACTCGAATCCTTGAGGAGTTCAAAGCTTTGGTATGTTGGAATTTGGTATGCTCAAGTCTCTGAGCAGACTGTTGTATGGGTAGCAAATAGAGACCATCCTATTAATGACAGATCTGGTCTGATAAAGTTCAGCAGCAGAGGATATCCTTGTGTTTATGCATGTCAATGGAACAGAACCTATCTGATCTACTGATGTTATTGAAATGATCACAGAACCTGGTTTAGTTGCGAAGCTAACTGATTTAGCAAACCTTGTTCTGCTTGATCCTGTCACAGGAAAAAGCTTATGAGAGAGCTTTAATCATCCTACAGACACTTTGCACTTTGCTTCCCTTATGAAGATTGGATTCACAAAGTAAGACGGTGTGTATAATGACATCATGGAGATCACCTGATGACCCAGGTTCTGGTAACATTACAGATGATGATGTACAAAGGTCCTTCTCTATGGTGGCATACCGGGTCATGGAGAGCAGTGTGCCTGAAATGACAAACGAGTTTATCTTCAATATCTCCTTTGTGAGTAATCCTGATGAAGTATCAATCAGTTACGGAGTGTTGGATGCTTCAGTTATCACACGGATGGTCCTAAACGAGACAGGTGTTCTACAATGGTTTACATGGAACGGGAGGGATAAGAAATGGATTGGGTTGTGGTCAGCTCCTGGAGAGAAGTGTGATATCCACAACCATTGTGGAATGTGGCTTTAACAGTTACTGTGATCCCACAAGTATAGACAAGTTTGAATGCTCTTGCATACCAGGGTACGAGCCTAGGACTCCCAAATATTGGTTCTTAAGGGATGCTTCAGGTGGATGCGGAAGGATAAAACCGATATGTAATGATAAAGAAGGGTTTGCAAAGTTGAAGCGAGTGGAGATTCTCAATACATCAGCTGTAAATGTGGACATGAACATGACATTGAAAGAACAGTGAGTTAATGAGTGTATGTTACATAAGAACTCCTTTGCTCTTTTGCATTCATATGATTTGTTTAGATATTTGTGTTGTACTATCTATGTGACTAGGTTTCTTCAAGTAATAACCAGTTAAAGCCTTGTGCAAAGAAAAGAATAAGAAAAAAGAAGAAACGGCGATTGGAGATTTAAAAGGCGATCTGAAACAATCTTCACCCCAATTCTC
>OVBH01000036.1:0-12565 GCA_900406485.1 Physaria acutifolia | reverse complement strand
AAGAATGTAATAAGCACATTAGATATATGGCCATGGAAATATCTAGTTCCATGGATGACAGAAGATTTGTTTGCTCGGGTATGTTGAATCAATTCCATTCTTCTTCTTTTGCTGCATATATATACGCCTCTTAAGCTAGAACACGATAAGCACTCTGAACTTGGCCTTTCTTAGCGAGATGCTCGAAAAGTTAAGGGTGTAACTACCATTGAGGATGATAACCCATATGACATGGAGGAGATGCTTATGCCTTTGCACAAATATCTTGATACGCCTATTGCTCATGACCTCATCCACAATGGAGCAACGTTTCAGGTAAATTTCTTCATGTTGTTTGTTTTGNTTTTTTTTTTTTTTTTTTTTTTTTTTTTTTTTTTTTTTTTTTTTTTTTTTTTTTTTTATTAGAGACCTCCACAGCATTTTCACAGATTGCAGGATTGACAAATAACTCCCATTTATCAAAAGCACATGACATCCGGCATTGTGTGCAGAAGTTCAAAGGCCTTGGTGAGCCTGTTCTACAAGTAGCCAAGGTAGTATAACATTTGTTCTTCATCATAATTCACTGCATCTTGTTCTATGAGATTCTGGTTGATTTTGCAGAGGAGGCTGGACAACATGTTGTATGTTGGACTGACAGAGGAGCACAGAGAATCTGCGTCACTTTTTGCCAATGTAGTGGGTTCTCAAGTGCTGTCTCAGGTGGTTCCGTCCAATGAAACTGCGAAAACCAAAACTCTTAGATCAGGTTGGTGTAAGTATCCTACCTATTAATTTTCTTAATACCTAGCTGATATTCTTAGATCATAGTTTCTGAAGAGTAAGTAGAATGATGGTATGTCGGTTAAGCTATGTGTATCGAAGTCTAAAGATACTATAGGTGCCCATTTGCGGTTTCACATAAGGTAGGTTAGTGATGCTGTTGTTTGACGATTGTTTCCGAGGTTATTGACTCATTCATGGCTTTACATTGTAGTTAGTTGGTGACAATCATGTTTTCAAGTGGTTAGATGATGCACAAGTTTCTATCTAAACAGCCTATTTGCTAAATCTAAAGTCAGGATAACAAATGGTTGTACTTACACTCACCAAATTCTCAACTTTATCTTCTTGATGCTTCAGAATCAAGTGTCAAAGTTTCAAAATCCAGATCAGATAAGAGTAGCATTCAGGTAAAATCCTGCTTTAGAAGGTAATAATTTATTTGTTCAACTGTTAACCGTAATCGCCTTGCTGAAACCGTCTGTGACATTGCAGAATGGTACATCTGAATCTGCATTGAAAAAGACAGAAGATAAGAGTGTAAGTGTAAGTAGATTACCTTCGCGAGTCTATTACCGCGGCATGACATGTTGTGTTAACATATATTGGTACACTTCAGATGACTGTAAAAACCCTTATGGAAGTATATGAAGGCTGCATTACTCATTTACAAAAGTCTCAAGGAACCAGACGAGTTAACTCCTTAAAGAGACTTTCTCCAGCATGTTTTACAAGAAAGGTTAAGTATACATCTATATGATTTCAAGCCTAATGAAACAAGTCCTGAATAACAATCAAATCCTTTTGACAGACGCGTACAAGAGTTCTTAAAGAGGTCATTCAACAGATCATATCACTTAATAACCTCGATATAGAGCTTTACAAGTATGCAAAACAAATCTTCACCAAAGAACATGAACTAGTGTCCAATAAGGTTATTTCAACTGTAAGTCTCTTCTTGTCTTTGCTTTTTCGCCTTTTGTTTCTGATATTAAGACTTGACTCTTTATGTTTTGTAACATTCACAATGTGTTTATATGTCTATGCAGTCTAAGAGAAGCATTGTTGATCTTCAGAATGAGTTAAGAAACGCTTTTGGAGAAATGAGTGATGAGAAGCTATGGAAGTTTGCATCAGTGGCTTTGATGCTTTTATTATTCTTTCTCTTGTTTCTTTTTGTAAACGCTAGAAGAAGAAGAACCTCTAAGGTTAAGATTTGATCATTGTAACTTCTGTTGGGTTAAATCAGTAATTTGCAGAAAAACCTCTCTTCATGCTCTTTAGATTTGGTCGAGTTTTTTTTTGGCCAAGTTGTAATTTTTTTTAGTACAAAACTATAAAAAATGAATATAAATTTGAAAAATTGTTAAGGTAATAATACAATTTGAAGCAAAAACAAATTTGCAAAGGTTTTTAGATATAAACTTATTAAAAAGTTTTAATGAATTACGAATTTTAAATTTTCTTTTTTAAATCAGACATGTTAAGTGATTCAAATCGATATCTTATATATCAAAATCGAATAATTAACCATCATACTACAAATCCTTCACGTCCATATACTATAAAATACAACTATATATCTTAATTTATTCTTTTTACTTCATTTTTCATGTTTTAAAATATCACAAACAAAATAAAATTATATTAATATAGATAATATTAATCATCATTTAAACTGTAATAATAATATAAAATATTGAAAATTATAGTTCATATTTTTCAAAATAAATTAGTTATACTTATAATTTTATATTATAATTTATAATGTAAACTATATATAAAAGTATGTTTTAAATGATAAATTGTAATATAAAATTTATATTTAAGTGTACTTCCATTAACTCTTAAACATGATGATTTATTGACTTTGGTTAGTCAGTTTGGTAAACCCACCGACTCTAAGCTGGTCAAGGATTTGGACGGCAATAATAGAGGTTTCACTTACGTTGGCTATGGTATCCAACTAGAGGTTGGGCAAGTAATTGTTGCGCTGAACGGCTCTCTCGTCGGAGAGGTGACCATCTCTGCTCAGATAGGTATGCATTATTGGTATTGAGGTTAATTTGTAGAATCATTAGAAATTAATTTTTTTTTCTTTTTTTTATTAGTACTCCAACAATAAGAAAGGCAAGATGGAAAGAAAGAGGAAGAGAGATGGTGATGGTGTAGTTAGTTTTTGGGGATTTTGTAAAAATAGTGAACCTTTGATGTGAAGTTGTGTACTATAAGAAAAAAAAATTATAAGTATAATAAAGTTATTTTGAAAACTATATTAAAAAATGGAAAAAAAAAATGAAGTAAAAGAAAAATGAATTAAGATATATAGTCCTATTTTATGGTATATGTACCATAAATGATCATAGTAAGGTCATTAACTTAATACGATTTTGACTAATACAACATAATGTTTTAAGTCACTACAATGATCAATTCTTGTTTTCAAATCAAGAATTCTTTTATTTTCAATTTTTTGTTAGTAAATATCTATAAGTAATGAATACAAATTGTATAAATGGAGTATATAATCAACTTAATATGTGGACAAAATATATATACAAAGGAAAAAAATCATTGTATTTTATTATTCATATATATGAATTTAAAATAAAATAGCAAAAAAAGAAAAGAAAAACATATCATGTGAAAAGGGACCTACTTTCCCATGCATAATAATTATATTTATGTTTTCGTCGGTGATCCATCAATTTCACTTTGACAAAAATAATTCGACATTATTATAATTATTATGAATTATTAATAATATTATAAAGTATTTTTAAAATTACTTGTTTCCTAATAATATTATTAGATCGAGATCTACAAATTATCAGTTTATGATGCATGTGTAAATTATTACACGTTATTTATTTTTTCTATATTTAATTCATTTGATTATTTATTACCAACTTTAATTTTTATGTCAACATAGTGTTACCGCGTAAAAATTGTTAAATAAGATTTTATTCCTTAAAACTATTCAGATAATATATTTGACTGATATTTCTTAAAATTTTAACTTACCTTATAAAACTCATTTTAGAAACTTTTAATGACAATTATCTTAATTTACTGTAACATAATCTAATTATGTTACAGTTGTACATTAGTACCTTCTAGAACAATATTTGATTTGGTTAAATGTATTTATTGAATTGTAAAAAAAGAAAAATTGTAAAAAAGAGACAAAATTTGTATTTATTGACTAAAACGCGTAGATATAGATTTTATTTCTTGGTTTGTGTACATTTCCAAATTATTTCTGGGTTCGATTCACCAGTGTAAAATTCACANTTAAAAAAAAAAAAAAAAAAAATTAAAACAGTTTCCATAATTTTTTATATTAAATATTTGAATTAAATCTTTGATAAAAAAAGAACAAACTGGTAGAGACATTGAAAAAAACTCCATCCCTCTCTCTCTCTCTCTCAAAAATCGAACCTACAAACCCTAAATCCCTAATTTTTCACAACTCGAACTCGTAATCTCTCTATCTCTCTTGTCGTGCACTTTCTTGATAATGTAGAGGAGTTTTTGTTTTGTTTGTTTGTTGTCTGTTGTATCTTCGTTACTGTGTGAAAATTTGTGACCTAAGCTTCTCTCTGTGGTTTAAAACTTTAAATTCTCAGTCTTGATGATAATATGTCGCCATTGTAGTGTGTTAAGGAATTACTGGTTTCTCTTGTGTCAGTCTCACCATCTGTGTTCTTTTCGGTTCTTGGTATGACTTGGTCTGTGTAAAGGTTTTAACTTTTTGAATGATAGGTTATAATTGAGGTGAAACTTTATAACATGGAGGTTGTTGTACGGAGTTTAATCTTATGGTATCTTCAGCTGTTTTTGGAATACCTTTTGACTCATTGTTTATCTTTTTGTATTTGTGTACAGTAGATAGCATGAATTGGAAGCCTGATGAGGATTTTAAAGGACTTCTCTCTGCTGATTTCTTTGATGATCTTATGAATCAACTTGACTGCCCACCAGACGACGAAGACGTAGATACCATTAATGGTGAAGGAGATTGGGTTGCTAAGTTTCAAGAGCTTGAGACTCCTCCCATGGATATGTTTCCGAGTTTGCCTTCTGAGCTTGCCTCTTTTAACAATGGCAAGGGCGGTCGTGTAGAGACTCAGAAGATTGTTCCTGCTTCGGTGAGTTCTTTGTTGCTTGTGTATATTACTTGTTAGATTTTTCTTAGCTTCAAAACTCACCAAGTGTTTTACCTCAATCCATCTGTGTCGGTTTTATGCAGAAGCAGTCCATTTCTTCTGAAGCCTTGTCTGGTGTAAATAACACTCTCCACCAATCTTCATTGCCTCCTGATAACAAAGTCTCGAAGCTATTTCAGTCTTTAAGTCCAGTGTCAGTTCTTGAGAACATATGTGGTTCTCTCGCGCCTCAGAACGCCAAGTCTCAGAGATTGGCTTTCCCTGTGAAAAGAATGAGAAGCAAGCGCAAACGCCCCACACACCCCACAACAATGAAATTGAGCTACCTTTTCCCCTTTGAACCCAAAAAGCCCGAGAAGTTAACTCTGGGAGAAACGAAACGAAAGAATCAGCTGAAAACCCGCACAATGTCTTCCAGTTTAGAGGCGAGTAACCCGAACATGATATCAAGAAAATGCACTCATTGTGAGGCAACCAAGACTCCACAGTGGAGGGAAGGACCTAGTGGACCAAAGACTCTCTGCAATGCTTGCGGGGTCAGGTACAGATCTGGTCGTCTAGTTCCAGAATACAGACCAGCCTCAAGCCCAACCTTCATTCCATCTCTGCATTCAAACTCACACAGGAAGATCATAGAGATGAAAAGAAAGGACAACAATCTATCCGATACCAGCATGACGCACGGGGTAACATCGAAAGCTCGAGCCAGGTCAGTTTTAAGCTTGGTCTCTGATCCACAGAATGGAAACTCAATGGAGGAAGAAGATGGTGTAAAAGTAGGAAGTTAGTGTCTTGTTTGAAAATCTTATTAAGAGAGAGTTTAGGAAGGTTTAGTTGAAGTTAGGGGATATTAACTAGTGTTGTTTAATTATGTATTTCATTTCATGCTCTCTCGTCATTGATTTAATTTGATTCATTGATACTAGTGTGCTTAAGGCTTTAATATACAAAGCTAAACTAAACTACAAAGGAGTACAGATTTAAGACAAAACAACTTTCGGGTCTATCGTGACCTCTAGCCCTTTCAGACTCGTTGTTTTGGGGTATTTTGTGTCTCAAATATCTCACAATAAGAAGACAGAACAACTTTGTGGTAAGCAAAGTGAATAAACAGAGACAACATTGTGTAGCTGACAACATAAACCTAAGAACAAAACAGACCTTTTTTTCACAGAGACAAAGACTCTTCTTACATCAATTTGAACTAAACACAAGTTTTGTTTCATTATTCTCATACAAAATCACTGTACAAGATACTGACCTTTTTTCTTTTGTTCACTCCAAGACTCCAACCTCTTGATCCACTTTCCAGAAATTGTTATCATTGAACTCTTTTGTTCCTTCTGAGCTTTCCTCGGGTATTGGATCTTTAACAATCTCGGTGTTCCTCTTCATCGCTCCAGCTTCTCCTACTATACCTTCTTTCATCGCTTGGTCCATAGCTTTCTCTGTTCCTTCTGCGTCCATTCCCACAAACTCCACGTCTTCTTCAAACAATGATCTTTCTGATCCATTTGGAATCATCATGGGTTCGGTTTTGAGTTCAGGTGTTGTTGGTATGTCAAGGTTCATTATGTTCTTGCTGTCGTCATCGTCATCATCGAGAAACGGGTTGGTCCCACTCGGTTGTATATCAGATGATTCTCCCCACCCGACCCATTTGGGTGGCTGTTCGGAGAAAGCTTCTTCGGCTTTCTCTGAGGTGTTGAAGTCGAAGAAACCTAGAGGATTCTCCATTTGGAAGTTGGTTTCAGTTGTGTTTAAAGGGTTGGCTTTTGGATTTACCGTTAGTTCATCGTCTTCATCTCCGACCACAACCTCGTCATCGTCGCTACTGCTAGTGTTGGTGTTTAAGGTTCTGTTCAATTCCACGTCCTCCATAGTATTCAAATCAGGTGGTGTGCTGCCGAATCTGTCTTCTTTGAATGTGAACCAATTCGAATTTGTAAACAAGCTGCAGTACAGTACCAGTCAGTATAGACATGAGCACATTAGTATTAGTAGAAAAAGAAAAGATGAACTCACCTTCCTTGGTCATCTCCGAGTCTTAACGATGAAATTACTACTTCAGCAGATTCATCGTCGAAGTAAACATCCTGTATAGCATGAACACATTCCAAATTTTGATAGCAAAATATGTATGAGTGTGATAAAAGACGTTGATTTTTCAAAGAAGGGAGAGGAGTGTGTTTGCAAGACTTACATCATCGTCTCTATCAAGAGCATTGTGGTCCTGACCAGAGAAGATAAGAAAAATGATATCGGTATCAGCCTATCAGGTAAATCATTTGTCAACGAGGAAATTAGGCACTAGAATGAGAATATACCTCTTCATTGTCATCGTTTCCATAGATTTTGTATCTAAATGCTTGGCTTAAGTTATTGGCCAAAGCTGCAACATCGTAATCCCTGTCTTCCTCATCGCTATCTCTTGACCTATCTTGTACTGTAGTTGGGCGTCTGCATGTCACAGTGAGTTGGGAATTGAGTGGTTTCATCATGAGAAGAAATGCTATTTGACTATGATAGGGTTTTGTCCAATAGGAATAAGGAAAACATATGAATTTAAATTTCACAATCAGCGTGATGTAGCAGACTGGCCACTTAAATGGTTACCAAGTGATTAATGAGCAGAGGTTAACATACCCACATCCCCATCTGTTGACATTTTCAATAGTGTTGCGCTCCTGCAGAACACTACCTTGCCATTCATTCCATTCGCTGTTTTCCTAAATATTCGGGAATCAACAACGCCCAGTCAGTAAACACATAAAATAGCCATGAGAGTGCGAGAACCACTCACCACAAGATTTTCGACTAATGGTTTTATATTCTTTATGCGGTAAAGTGGAAAAAGCGGCAGAAGACTATACAGCAGCAGATTGTATAATTTTTACACCAACCTGAAGGTATGCCTTTATCTGGCCGTTGCTATTACTCAACTGAATAATTTTATTTGATATTCTTGTGATATGCCCAACATATCCAACGCGAGGTTTTTTTCTACCGGTGGCAGCTACAGTGGGCTACCTCACACAAAAGAAAGATAAAATGGCACAGAATATTTGTTTAGCTAATGAATATTGGATCAATGAGTCAATAGAGTTAACAAGGAGCTGCCTTATAGTAACACTATGCCGTATACCAATGATCAGTTAAATTATTTGTGAACATAGCAAAATGTTATACCTGGTTATTATCTGAGAGGTCTGAGTCTTTGTCTGAACAGAGGAATTTGCCAATCAGATCACATTCTCGAAGAATATGGTTAATGATCATATCGCTCTTGTTTTCTAAACAAGAAAGTATTATACTCTCAACTTGATGATGCAGAGCGTTATTGTATGGGTACCTTCACATGTTGACAGCATTTGATTGATTAAGATCTAGTCAAAATAGCAACACAGAGATCAAGAATTTGAAGTTACGCAAGACCTACTCGAAAAACAGATCAAGGGTCCTTTTGATTGTTCCTGAACTAACTAGCTCCTTTTGTGCAGCTTCACTTCCAGTTTTTAACAAAACTGCAATGAACTCCACAATCTAAAACAAAGAAAATAGGATAACTGAGTTCAATCAAGCATATATATATATATATATATACACACATTAAAGCACTGTTGGTGTCATAAAGCCTATAATCTCTGCCCTACAACTACTCAAGTTTTGGACCTTTAGACGATGCTTTCCAAGAGGAGGCCTCAGTTCACCATATGTTGTGGGCAATACTGTGCAGTCAGATGCTACATCAAGAAGCATAAGCAAGTCACCTACAGAAAAAAGTATTGGTCATTTGAGGCCACTGTACATAAAACCCACATTTGAAATACTTGTATGACATAGTATACAACATATCTAAGAAGTCTAAAGTAAGCATTCCAGTGTTTATGGAATGAATGCAAAACCAGTTTCCTGATTATCAAGAACAGACACAATAAAGATCTGGGAAGAGCAAACATGACGTGCAGACAGATGCTCAACATACGAGGTGTCCTCATAAATGAAAAGTAATATCATACACGAAAAGGGTTGACTATTGTCCATTTGCACAATTAGATTCTGTTCATCCAACATAAAAATACTAATCATGATGGTCATGTGACGATATTACATCATGGATAAGATCCAACTTACTGAGTTTGGGTAGCATGGCGCTAATAGTATCTTGGGAAATGGGGACAGGAGACTCGAACATATTTTGACCTCTATAAGAATTGAACATAGAAGATGAAGCAGCAGATCTCCTCGGATCCAACAGAGAGGTGCATACTGAAAGTGAATGAACTAGACCCGATCTTGAATCCGAGTCCTCAAGAGCATGACTAAATATCTTAGTAATGTAGCTGCAAAAACAGGAAAAAAGTTTTGCTATCATGTGAAACGCTTTTTTATCAATCTACCAAAGCAATAGGAATCAGAAAAGAGTATAAACCCAGGGCTAGAGAGTTGTGTAGCTAAAGCTGACGGTGCATTTCGAGAAATTGCACATAATGTTTCTGCTGCATTTGCCTGAACCTCCGGAGGACTCTGATTCAAGTTAAAAGAGATGGAAAGAAACAGATCATTATGAAGATGATAGGAGAAACTAGTAAAATCAGATTTACACCATCTACAAAATTAAACAGAAAAGCCAAGAGCCTCTTGTCTTTGGGATGATTATAGAAAAGCTTTACCACTTACAGATGGTTTCAGTTTGTCCACGATCATTTCAAGTAAATTATTATCAGCCAACCATTGCATCACATCCAGAAAGTTGGGATAAACATGATCATCACCCCCAACCAAACGAACCAAAACCTAGACAATGCCTCGTAAATATCATAGGAAAAAAATATCCGAAGCCACACCAAATTGCACCGAGTCTCAGATAAACCAGTTACCTCCATAATGGATGTTATCCCAATCAAATCAACCAACCGGCAGAAAACATTTTGATGCCCCTGTAATCAACAAAAGTTACTTTAGGAACTGTAGTCACTGAATCAGTGTAGGTACCTCAACACAACAGATTAAATCAACTTATTTGTCTGTCGCATTGAAAGAATTGCCAGTAATTCGATTGAAGAACAGGGTCATATCAATATCATCTGGTAACAATATACTAAATCCACAAATATCTTTTTTTTTTTTTTTGGACAACAATCCACAAATATCTATTCTGAGATTACAATGAAAAGTCATAACAATTCTGCATAGCACAGTTGGCAGAAAAGAAGTCTTATTGTACAATGCTCCTAAATAATTTCAGTCATCATTTCAAACAATTTCCAATAATATTCTTCTCATTTAAACCAGCATGCACAATTTTAATCGCAAAGCTTATGCAAACAATAAACAAAAAAAGAAGAAGATTATCATCCATTTAACTATATGTTATTACTTACTTTTACGTAATTCATAAGCGCTGCAGTCTTTCTGATCATGAGGCAAATGACAACCTAAACCAAAGAGAGAGATGGATCACTCCCTTGAAAGGAAGCCATATGTCTCGTTACAAAAAAAAAACCCGGAAGTTTGCTAATATGCAAACTGGTACACTGTAAGAGAGAGTACCTTGCTGAAATAGCCTGCCAGCAATGCACTATGAGGACGATTTGGTTCCAGAAAGGAGAAAAGCAAGTCCATCAGCTGCAAGATAAATTTAAGCAAACAAATGAGATGTAGGTAACATATTCCAAATGCATAAAAATGAAAGTATAAACTGTTATTTGAGAGAATGAGAAAGTTACCTCTTCATCCTCCACCAAAGTTTTTAGAATAACATCAATTTCACATGTAAATATTTCACAAGAGATGAATGGAAACCTAGAATAAGAAATAATCCATCAATAGATACAGAGAAAGCATTTCCAGAACCATTCAATATAAACGCGGATACGAGACAAAAGGAAAAATAGTAAGAAACGGTAATTCCAGTAAGAGTCGTGAAGCACATTACTTGAAAGCACGTTTACTATCAGCATCCTGTGGAGGTTCTTCAACAATGTACCGCAATAATTGCTCAACTTGAGCTTTATCCCTTAGACTGCAAACATTAATACCCAATCAAAGACGTTTTCAAAGAAAATACGAATGATATATGGGACTCCTCGACTAAAACATCACGAATACAATTGGCTTCCACATCCAGCAAAGGGTAAATCTGGTTCTATGAAACAGATTATGAGGACATAAGCCAATTATAAACGATAAAGAAGCTTACAAATTGATGAGCCGGCTATTCAAAGCCTTGCATTCTTGAATAATCTCTTCCTCTTCAAGAAGCTCTTCCAAAGTGAAATTTTCTTTGTCTAATATTGTCTCCACCTGTATTCGTAACAATGAGAAAACATCAATACATGAACCATTCCAAACTTTCATTAACTAGCAGGCTTGACAACATTTCTCAAGAACAATAACGCATCCAACATTTAATGTCTCGCAGATGATGTATCTGTTTCAAGGATCTACATTTAATCCTAATATCGCCCATGATAATTAACACTGGAATCCTAACAAGTCTTATCCTAGGTTTGATAATTACATCTGAACCTATTTTTTGTAAAACGCATGGCAAATCAAACACCAAAACAAAATAAAGCAGAAAACGGTACACATACACATATTCACAACCCCAGAAAATATAGCTGAACGCTTACGAATTATTCAGCAAATCGAAATCAATCAAATCCAAAAAATTCAAAAGAAACTAGTATCGATAAGCAAAACGACTATAAGCTTCACTAATTGTCCGTCGAACCATCTACTCACGTCTAACCTACTAAAACAAAGAACCGTCCTAGCTCCTTATAAAAAATCAATACTCAACATCAATCAAAGCAACATAAATTTCTCTAACTCACAGGAGATGCTGCAGAGAGAGATGTAAGCTTCCAGAACATGGTGACGAGGATCTGAAAAGCTTCGCCGTAGCTGAAGAATAAGAAAAACTTAGCTAGATCCGCCGAAAAACCTAGCAGTAAATCTAAGTAATCGCTTCTATCACGGTGAGAGCTCGAAAACCCTAATCGATCAGTGAGATTGAGAGATCCTACGATGATGGGAGCTGAGATAGAGAGAGAGAGATTTGAGATCGGAGGTCGAAAATTTTGAAAATTCAAGGGCCGAAAATTTGCATAAAGAAAGGTAAAAGGTAAAAGTAGTTGTATTATTTATTTATTCATTTAAAAAAAAAAAAAAAAAGTTGGATCGTCGTTTCATTAAGACTTGTGATTTTTTTTTTTGTATGATTCGATGGAGATGATAGTAACATTAAGTAAATCTTTATGGATAGTTTAATTGAATGATCGTGACATATATGGTAATAGAGAGGCGATACTTGTTGCTTCACCAGTCACGAGAATCAGGTGACTAATTCGAACCGGAACAAACCGAAATTAAACAAAAATCAGAACTACAACTGTTAATTTTGCCTGACCCGCACCCGCATAACCCGAACAGAACGGAGCAGTCTGATCTGCAAAACCCGCAAAAAAAAATACTCCATCTGTTCTTAAATATTTGATTTTTTTGAGGATTTGCACACATATTAAGACTTATTTCTAATAAAAGTTAACCAATAATATTTCTATACAACTAATAATTTTACTTAACTTTTTTTTGAAATCTGCATTTTAATAAAAATAAAAATAAAT
>OVBH01000035.1:0-12581 GCA_900406485.1 Physaria acutifolia | reverse complement strand
ATATCTCAACAGACATCTGATTTAGCTAGTCAGAAAAGTGAAAGTGCATTGCAATTTAGGTCAAAGTACATGACTTCTGAAGAGATAGAGAGTATTCTCAAGATGCAGCATTCAAATTCGCACAGTAGTGACCCCTATGTAAATGATTATTACCACCAAGCTCGACTTGCCAAAAAGTCGGCCGGATCAAGAGTAAAGCCTCTGTTGTATCCTTCTCATTTGAAGGACCAGCAATCACGGTCTCGTAATAGTTCAGATCAGCAATCACAAGCTCATGTGGATTCTCTTGGGAAGATTACGCTTCCTTCTATTTGCAGACCACGAGCTCTACTCGAGGTTGACTCTCCTCCAAGCCCTGGTAATAAGGGATCTGTGAAGCATCTTNTGCTTTTGGAGTTCTTATCGATATAATTGACATTGATAGGACTCTCCAATTCAACCGGCCACAAGACGGGGGTGCTCAGCTCAGAAGAAAACGACAGATCCTACTTGAAGGATTAGCAACGTCGCTGCAACTTGTTGATCCCTTCAGCAGAACCGGCCATAAAACCGGATTAACTGTCAAGGATGATATTGTCTTTCTACGCATAACGACTCTTCCCAAGGGTCGGAAATTGCTCACAGAGTATCTACATCTTATTGTCCCGGGTACTGAGATTGCTCGGGTAGTCTGTATGGCTGTATTCCGCCACCTGAGGTTTCTATTTGGTGGCCTACCTTCAGATACTATTGCAGCAGAGACGATATCAAACCTTGCTAAAGCAGTTTCGGTTTGTGTTCAAGCAATGGATATCCGAGCACTAAGTGCTTGTCTTGCAGCTGTTGTATGTTCTTCAGAACAGCCACCTCTCCGTCCAATAGGAAGTCCCTGTGGTGATGGAGCATCAGTTGTCTTGGTATCTCTTCTAGAGAGAGCTGCTGAAGTAGTAGTGGTGGTTCCACCACGTGTCGGAAACTCGAATGATAGACTCTGGAGAGCCTCGTTTGATGAATTCTTCTCTCTTATTACAAAATATTGCAGGAGCAAGTATGAGACAATACATGGTCAGAACCAGGAGAATGAAGGAGAAGTGTTGGAGCTAGCTATAAAGAGGGAAATGCCTGCTGAGCTTTTACGGGCGAGTCTGCGTCATACCAATGAAGACCAACGGAATTTTTTACTAAACTTTGGTCGTAGAGTATCATCACCACCAGTTAGCGAGGCAACAACAACAAAAACTAGTGCTAGTGGTGGTCAGATCAACTTTGAAATTGTGAGGGGTTAAAGTTATAACCCTATAGGAAACAAACTGTGAGATCATGGATCGGTGGCTCGGGCTGTGTGGTTGAGAAAGCTGGAGAAAGTGGGAGTTGGTAAAACTGGAAACATTAATATTCCAGGGAGCTGTATTTTTAGGTTGCTCTGTGATGAAAACTCCTATTTGTTAGGGACTCGATAGGGGTTTTAGGAGTTTGGGAAGGAGAATAGTGTTGTTTGTGAATCTGTACAGATGGTGATGGTTTGATATGTTGTTGATGGTGATGGTTTGATGTGTTGTTGATGATGGTGCCGTAGCTAAGAGGTCTTTTGTTGTCTTAGCTTCTTGTGGGGTCTGTTTTACAATATTGGGCATTGTAATAAATAAGGATGAATGTTGTTTTTGTTGGATCATTTCTCGAATGTATACATCTGTCATTTGTAAGAAGTTGAAAACTTGAAATGTAGNTTTTTGTTGGATCATTTCTCGAATGTATACATCTGTCATTTGGAAGAAGTTGAAAACTTGAAATGTAGTAGTGTTAGTGTTATACTTTAAGCAAAACTCTTTGGTACTATAGTATAAGCTTCTATGACTATGAGTTCTCAAAATATTGATCTTTGAAACATAGAACTGTGAATCCAGTTAGCTCTTTAAATTTCTTTTTCTGATTTTGAAATTAGAATGATAGTTAATGGAGGTAATGATAATTTTGGAATCCTAATAAAAGGTTAGAGAAAATGGTTGGAATTAAGACACGTGAACCATCTCTTCCTTTTTTTTTTTTTTAATGTGAACCATGTCTTTTTCAAGATTGGAACTACTCACATGCCACGTGCATGCATTTTAGCGGCTGTCTCCTTTTCCTTTTTTATTTCTTTTGATACAAGAAAAAGACATGACCGAAGCCGAGATATGAGGTCTCCACGTTCCTCTGCTTTTTTCTTTTATTGTCTTTTGTATGAATTTTATTTGGAAATTTTTTATTTCATGTTTATTAGTAGTATGTACTTAAAGTATCTCACCACATGTGTAAGTACATCTCAAAAGGTTATATTTAGTAAAATGTAAGTTGCTTAATAGTTAATAGTTAGTTACATAGCCTAATAAATAAAACAAAAATGTCACAAAATGGTAACAATCTATTGTCTATTATTAATTTACTAAGTAATTGTAGTTCTTTGATATGAGAGAAAATCGCGAATTTTGTTTATCTAAGATTCAGCCTCACAAAACTATATAAGAGAAATGTAAGATGCTAAGAAATTGATTAATGTAAAATAAATTTAATACCTGTCTTAAGGAGTCGAGGGAAGTTCATCCTCTTGCATGGACATGTTGTCTTCTACATCATCTCTTTCGTTATCTACATAAGCTTGAGAACTCACTATTTGCCCTCTCAAGTCCTTATGTTTCAAGCTACCTGCAAATTCAAATCAGCATCTCATTCTCAGTTTCCAAACAAAACCAAACAAACTGTTCAAATTAATTGTTTTTTGTGATGTACCCATCCAGAAGTTGGAGCCACGTGATTTTGTATGGAGAAGCGCCTTAACATGAAACAGAAAACGTTCTAAAGATCTCTTTGTTGCTGGTATCTTGCTTGTTATTGCTGTTTGTTTCATACCCTAACCTCCCCATAAGAAAACAGTAACCTCCATTGTTATATTTATTCTGTCTCTGAGAAGAACAAAAAAAAACACAAACAAAGAGGTTTCTGAAAACTAACCTTGGCTTCAGAACATAGAGTCTGTAATGTTCTTGTAGCCTTCTGGAGATCTTTGACCTAATTCACATATCAGTTTGTGAAGATTGAGAGATACAGTAAAAGAAAATCCGTAGAATATAACTACTTAGTTCTTACCAATTGGATTACGAGTTCCTTATGATCTTGAAAATGTGCTTCTAGGAAATCAAAAACTGCATATATTTGTTTTTACAATATCAAAAATTAAATTTAGTAATCCAACTAATCAGGTAATTCAATGCTTGTATTGTATGATAAGAAGCTGGCGAAATTTTAATACCTTTTAGAAAAGAGTCCACATACTTCCCACCATACTTGATAGCCATCCCATGGATTGTAACCTGTTTATATCATCATTAGATGAAATCTTGCTCACCAATGTATTATACTCATGATACGTAACGGAAATAACTAATTACCTTTTCATGAGATCGGCATAAGTTGACTAAAGACACTACCACATTTACAGTTTTCTGAATGTTTTTCAAGTGTGCTTCAGTAGCTTCAGATTGACAGTTCTGTCGTTTTTCCGAGGTAACTGTCTTCACCTAATCAGGATACACATGTAAGAACTTTAATACTATATCAGAGAAGATTGTCATAAGAGTAGAACCGGACAAAACATAGATGGATTACTGACCAGTTTGTTAAGAATTACAAGATTTTCTTCATGCTGTATCAGAGGAAGTGAGGCTATTAGTCTCTAACGGGATTACTGAGAGAAATTAATATGAGATAGCTAAGAATTTTCTTACCAATGTCCTGTACCATCCTCTGAAAGTAGCTGCGCAAAGGGTTGGGAATTTATGATCTTGGGCATCATCATCTTCTTCAGTTGATAGACAGGCCTAATGCAAACAAATTCATATGGACTGAATTATATAATGTAGTTTTTCATACGAAATATGTATTTAAGCATTTGCAGATTTCGATTTCAGGATGCCAATAGTTGAACATAACCCAAGTGGACGTTTTGTGTTTTTAAAGCTTTCAGGTTGCATCAAACTTATGAAAAGTAGACCTAGAGAATGAGTTTGTTCATGTACCTGAGGCAAAATGGTACACGCAAGTTCATCAAGCAAATCAAATGTGGATCCATTGGCTTCCAGGTATATTCGTAATATGGTCTGTACCATCTCACCCTGCAGAAAGCCAAAGCCATACACATTGAGATATAGTGACCACTTTTGTAAATTGTCTGATTCATTAAATTTGATACAAATGAACATACTTTATTCTTCAAACCCTTATTATCAGTACTTTCATCGATCCAATTATGCCTGAGAAGTTTCTCAGCAGAAGTTCCCAGTTTGGCATGTAGATTAGACATAAGACCCTGAGAATGGCCTGGACATCTTTTTTTGGAAGCTTCTTCTGATTCCTTGTCAAGATTTTTTTGTGCAGAGTTCATCACTAACTGTAGAGTAAGAAGACATTCGAAGGCCAGATCAAAGGAGAAGGAACATGCTGCAGAAACATTTAACAATCACAATGGAAGTTAGAACAAGATATAGCATACGATAGGAAATCATCTGTAAACCAAGAAATATAATCACCCTTATTTAATATATCTTCAAAGAAATAATAAACGCCAATATACAAGTACTCCTTTGTCCCAGGTGAAGGGAAAGGTTGATAATCCAAAGAGCTAGCAACTGGTATTTCAGTGGGCTGGAAGGCTTCAAGAAGATTCAGGAGCAGTAGCTTGTCTGTTTCAAACTCAGGGATGGTCAACATCTGTGATTCAGGAAGAAATAACACAAAAGTTTGGGAGTTCAAATTAGCATATATGTATCTAATTTAAAATTAAAAGGAATTAAGTTCAACCAATAAAGCTAGGATGTAGGAATTGTGGTAACAATATGCATCAAAATTTTGGCATCAGATAAGATATAATTACCTTGCTGAAACAGTATAAAACTTCTTTGCACACCATTGTGTAAACCAGAGATTCAGAAACCACAATACTGGATGTGTTTGGGTTTCCGGACATAGCCAACTCATCTCTCCAACAAGTTTGAGAAGTTTCATCACCTGTAATTATATAGGTAAGATTACAACAAGCTAAATCGATATCTTTGGCTTGCAGCAGGTTGATCATGTCCAGTTATCTTACCTTTTTCTAGCAAGGAGATTGCTATATTCATATGTATCCGGAAGCTTGGAAAAAGTCCTTTTATTTGACATAGAAGATCAACCAATTTAAATCTTCCGAAATAACCTGGAGCGCTTCCACGTTTAAAAGGGTGTTGTTTACCATGAGGAACAAGATAATCCAGCTTGTTGTGAAGATCTTGTAAGAGATACAAATACATGGGTAGCTAGCACAGAAATCAACAAGACGTTAAGTTGCAGTTCTCATATCTAAAAGGAAACAAATTTGACAGAATATGTTGGTATTTATCAAGGTACCTCAGCTTTATACTCATGGCTGCCTATGTCTTGGCTTAGCTCCTATATGTGAAAGCCAAAAAGTATTAATAATTCCCTTATCAAGTCTTTATAAGCTTTGTTGGGGCATATAAACTTAGCAAGGCAGGAACTGCTGCCTTCGACAGCATTCCAAGACTGATATAAGACTACTCAAAAGACTAGTATAGAGTATCTATGATGACTTCATTTAAAAGACTAGTAGATACCAATATTCACCAGATAAAGAAGTTTGAGTAGGCCAACCTTTGAAATTTTTAAGATGGTAAAGCATTGAGGAAGAAGAGGCCTGAACTTAAATCTTTGAGCTTCAAGTCCTGAGGAAACTTGAGGTATCTTCACAATTAGAGATTCACCATCAGAACAATTTTTGTCCATTGGTGCCGCTGCTGTCCTGTCATCCAAAGATGGAAGGGAAGGGGTTCCATGTAGCTGTGTTTGACTTTGACTCGTCACTACTCCTGCTTTCTTGAATGCATCCATAATAGTAGGCTGGCGCAGCTTTTCATTGACATTTGAGTTCTTTGATTTTTTCAGGTTATTTTTCATGCTTCCCTTGTGTTGGGAGACATCATCATCTAGTTTTCTCTTCTCATTCTTCTTCCCCGGATGTTCTACATGAGATTCAGAATAAGGGTGGAGCTCCGGTAGAGACTGAGGAGATAGTGTAATCAAATTGCTCAATAAGCTTTCCAAGTATCTGTTTTCATCAGAGTTTCATCAAAAATAGGCTTCAGACGACCAACAACATCTGAAACAAGAGTGTAAAACATAGCAGCATATTTATGATGCTAGAATGGTGACAAAATAGAATGAACATACACTAAGTTTCTAAGTCTCTTCAGAAGCTTTGTTGTTACATCTTTTTCTGTAGCCTGACTAATGCAGCCAAATCTTTCATTAAGTTGGGAACTGAAGGCGTTAAGCTGTAAGGGGAAACAAAAACATATAAAGACAATCATAGTATAAGAATGTTGCCAATATACAAGGTTATATCACTCACGAGTTCTCGTATCCAGTTTGCAGCATAATATAACGAGAGAGAGAGGATTTCTCTCTGCTTCTTTGTCAGAGACTGCCAACCAGCTGGAGCAAAATACTTTTAACAATGAACAAGAAAAGTCAAACATCAGCAAACAGCGACAGTACAAACAGACATATATGTGGGGAAGGTCTGTTCTGAATAATTTAATCCTCAAGGTCATGTGTCTAATTTCAACTTTTCTAAAATAAGCACAACAGTGTATTCTGCAATCATGTGCAGATAAAAATTTGTCACTAATTGAAAATATAACAATGTATTTTTATAACAAAATAGTTTAGTCCCTCACCTTCGAAGAAGGAAGGTACAAAGGGCATCCAAGTAGAGCATCGACCCCGGCAAGGGATCCATCATTTGTCAACCTCTCAACCTGAGTATAAACCCAAACATTCAGGTCTGTTATGACTCTTGATATAGCCTCCCAGTTTCAAGTGAATGAAAATCTTACAGTTGATAACAAAAGAAAGTTGGAAGGCAGAATCTGCAGACAACAGGACCTAAAGGCAGTATGATTCTTAATTCAGCTAATAGTTGTTAGAGAGAAATCTTTTACAGTAACTAAAAGAAGGGATAATATCACAAAAACCAACTCTGAGGATGAAGATGCCTGGGCTAAAATGTTCAAACAGATTGGTGATATACTACCATCCAAGTTCATCCAAAGATCCCCTAAACGATGAGATGAAAAGAAATGGAGATCAATCCCCACAATGCTCAAAAGAGATTCAATCAATTAAGTAGAACCTTGGTCAGTATATTGTACCTTCTAGTCCGGAATATGAACCCTTATCAGCCATCTTTCCGTTTTCAAGATCGGCTAGAAACAGTGATTCAAATTCTCCCAGATGCTTCCCAATCCTGAAAAACAGTATATAATGGACTCTGGATGAAGCTTAAGATTATTGTGCAGTATTGAAAACTACTAAAGAAGCTAGCAGAAAACAGTTACTGGAATTTTCACCACTCCATAATTTCCGGATGAAGTAATTTATGGCTGAGAATTGTAGCAAATTCATCATAAAACATAATTAGGGCTAAGTTAGACTGTTTGCAAGAGTCAACAGATATCTTCAATAGCTCCAAAATTTCCCCACAATCTGAAACCTGCTAAATGAAAAATTTAATGAATGTAAAAGACTTCCTTTTGGTAAATAAAATTCAAGGTACAAAGAAAATTTCAGTTAACTACTGAGAATTGCTGGATGTGACCTGCGATGATGAAAAGTCACGAACACTTTTTGCATCCCCAAGTGACGACACAATCCTAAGAGTTCCAACTAAGCCCATCTTTTTGTACTTCAGGTCTGGATGACTAACCTGCCAACATAAAACCAGAAAACTAGGTCTGAGCTGCCATCACCAAAGAAAGGGAGTGAACTTTGATTCCCTAAGAAACCAAATAGAAGGCGAGATAAGTAATACTACCTGCTTCCTTACTATCATCATAAGTTCATTTGAAATTGAAGAACGAAAAGAATCAGCACTTGCACGGGCTGATAGTGCAAGGAGACTGAACACCTCATAGACCTGTAATTATGTCTACTTTATCAGGTCATATAGAATATATTGTTATACCAAGCAGATTGAAAAGAAAAATACGCACCTTATGTAAATTTTCAATAGTAAACACCTCTAAGTAGTCCAAAATACCTAAGCAACACAAAACAATCAGAATATTAGAAAAAGAAAAGCAAATGATCAGCATTAGTGAATATGAACAAGTTCCAGAGATACCATTTATATGGGAAGAAAAGGGAAGGAGTTGCTGTGCATAATTTTTCACTAGAGCTGTCATCATCTCTAAGACAGAAGTGACTTCAAGTTTGTTATCAGATCCCACATGTGTCACTAGGGCACCTAGAATCTGCAACCAATTCGAATTAGAACAAAATGGACTAATGATACTAAAAGGGGATAAAAATGACATGTTAGCATGTTCTCACCTCTTGTCTTGAATAATTATCAGTAAACTCTTCAAAAAGACGAGTATAGATATGTGAGCCAGTTTCCCTTGCCTTTTCTTCTTTGCATGACAAGAGGTGTTCAGCCAAAGAAACAAATGATGCAAAATTATCCTAGAACAATGAGTTAGTCGAGTTAATTTTGCAAAAGAACATTCTAACGTTTTGCAAGAATAAGAAACTTCTTAAAACTGTTATGAAGATCACCTGCACAAACTCTTTATTACCACATATACATTGATCAAGCAAGGCTTCTTGTATGCAACCATCAACCACTTTCTTCTTAAAAAATTTCTCTATACTCTTCCGGATGGGGTCCCCGTTCATGTACATGAGAATAAGCAACCATACATCAATTACCTTGAAATTCCGAGGTTTCTCCAGACTATTAAGCTCCTTTATGATTTCTTGACAGAGTATCTATAAAACAGAAAACAAAGTGACGCCAGATAATGATAGATATTCTTAAGGACAATTGTAATGAAACCAACTTACATTCTTAAACCGAAGGCTTGATCTTAAAGCATGTAGAATGCAACCTTCTGCATTATATGCAAGTATTTTTCCTTTAAGTTTATTGCTAGAAGGACAAGGTTGTGAAATTCCGGTGAATTTTAACTGTTCCCGTATCTGGGAGATTATTCTTCTAACATTTGCTGGAGTAGCAGCAAGAAGCAAAAACCTAAGTAAATATGGCATGTGCTCTGCGTCGATTGTTCTAATGCATGATATTGCTACTGTAATCGCCTTGAAGAAAGAGAAAAAGGACGTTCTATCAGTACCATACATATACAATGCAGAACATTCAATCAATGAAGAAGCAGAACATCTTACCTGTTCCTGCAATTGATCATCTAAATTGAGGTTGGAGAAAGAATCAAGTACTGGAACAACAACAGCAGAATCCTCCTGAAGCATTTTTTCTAGAGAATCAACCACAGCACGACAATTATGATCCCCAATAATCTCAGGCAACGATCCAATAATTTCTTTCTTTAAGTGCAAAGGACAAATGGACAGAACTTGCATCAGCTTATCAGTGAACACATCTGGATTAACAATAAAGTCAAGCCAACGGAAATGGTTGATTATAAGGCGAGCAACATCTTCCTCCAAAGAACATCCTGAAACAACATCAAAGTACTCCGGAAGCTTCTCTAATAGCATTTCCTGAAGATCAAGTTGAATAGGAGATACAAGCAGGAGATTTCGAACTAAACTCTCGTCTCTCTTAGTTGTTGAAGAAGACGAAAGCACTCTACACGAAATATGAACAAAGCTGATTACAACATGAACTCAGTTTCCATTTGGAAAACTCGAAGAGATTTTACTGACCTACGAAGATTACTTGGAGATTGAATGTATGACGAAAATCCAGCTACGAAAACTGAACGAAGAGCACCGACCTTACCTCTCACGCCGGAATCAGCAGAGCAAGACGAAAAGCGACTAGTGAGATTGCGGCGGAACGCGTGTACATCGGAAGGAAGACATGGCGGACCGTACGGATTCATCAGTGTACATCCGAGTTCCGCTAGAATCGAAGTCATCTTCTCCACCGCGTCAGGTTCAACGGATTCCTTTTGCGGCTGGGGGATTTTAAGAGATGAAGCAGCTGCGGATGATGACGGAGGCGGAGGCGGTGGAGGCTTTTTCCTAGAGAGAAACACCATTTTTCCGGTGATAGAAACGGAGACTACTCCTAATTTGCCTCTTGATTCTCCGATTAACAACTTTTCTCGAGAAATTAAGAGACATTTAGATTTCAAAAATTTGGCAACCTTGAAGAAGCTAGCGCCAAAATTTCAGCAAAGATGCACCAGTTCTCCATCAAATGACACGCAATCTATCAACGCAAACAAAAACGGCACACTGTGTAACCGAAAATTTAGAACTTTTCGCAGTTCAGTTTAATCAGACATTAACTACGCAATCTAGTGACGAAAAAACAAAAACAGCACGGTGTCCAACTAAAATACTTGTAACATTTAAAACTCTTTGCCGTTTAGTTTAATTTATCATAAACTACACGCAATGCAACCATACACCTAAAAGAGAAAAAATAACACTAGTCTAATATTGAGAATTCCCATGGGCTATAAAAGCTGATAACACAAGTTTCAAATTAAAAATAAACAGTAATTTAATTAGCAATTAATGTTTTTTTTTTGTTCTTCTTCCCACAGAACCTTCACTATAGAATCACAGGATCGAAATAAACCTCCTGCAACCTCAGTCCCACCAGAGAACAATGTGGTCAATACAGAACAATGCCATTTTTTGTTGTTGTTGTTGATCCTCAAATCTGGGATAGTGTCTGTTTTGATGTTGAAGCATAAGAAANAAAGAAAGATCGTGGAGGACTATTTTATCAATCTGAATGAGTCAAAACAGCCATTTCTTTCTCTTGCTTTTTCTTCAAGTGTCTCTGTGCAGTTGCTGTCACAATCTTGATGAAGAAGTTGAGGAGCATGAGCCATACTATCCCATTCCAGATTGATGCAAATGAAAAATCCCATTTTTTCACCTACCCAAGACAAGAAAGAACCCAAAATTCAACTCCAGTTTTGTAAAATCTTGAATTGCAGGAATAAGCTGATGGATAGTGAAAGGTTTGTTTACCTTGATGTGAGAAGGAACAGGAGATGGTGCGTCGATATACTTTTCTTTCATGGCGTGGAGTTTAGCTGTGAGTCCAGGTAACATAGAAGACAAACCCGGGACATGGTTAAGTATCCAGATAAGCTCGTTCTCCATCCAGTCGAGTAGTTGGTTGTTACAAACGCAGATGATAAATATCGTCTTCATTAAGAAAAAACACATAGAGAAGAAAGAAAGGTGAAAATTNATTATCGCCTTTCCGATTAAAGTTGCCATAAAGAATTCCCAAAATGGAATTCCAAATTGTCCACACATTATTCCAGCGAGGTCAAACAAAGGATTTGGAACCTAAGCACTCAAATAAAAGCATTGAGTAAACAAAAGATATTACATAACAAGGTAAAGAAAGGTGGAGTATATATACTGACCGAAGCAAGAACCAAGACGGTAAAGAAATTCAAATGTTGTGAATGGGTTAATAACCAATGCTTAATGCGGTTCAGGTAAGTCGCCATAAACCCGCTATCTTCAGAAGAGGAACTTTCTAACTCTTCCATTCCATCTACTGTCCTCCCAGAAATACTAGCTGGAAAATTTTAGAAAGCCAAAACACAATAAACAAACGAAATCTATGCACACGGATTAGCGAGTTATCCAGTCTAGTTTTCCATAATCAAAGGGAGAGAAGCTAAGCTATGAACCTGCCCGTGAGATGAAATATGGAGGAAGCTCCCCAAGAGCAGTCCCAATACCCCATAAAACAGCCTCCAACTGGACTTGTGGCAATATGCTGGTAAGGGGCACACGCGATCCAGCAGCAGATATTATTAACGGGGGACCAAATTCTGAACAAGATTTATCAAGCCATGACGGATTCCTTTTCAACTGAATTGTATCATATGGTGCAGATTTTAGATCTACCCGGCCACAAAGTGTTGCCTTTAGAGTGAACAATGCAATGTGTGGACCCAAATAGAGAACAAAAGTATGGAGACCCGATCCTATAGAACAAAAGAAACAACTAATAAGAACAATATAAATTGCTTCTAAAATTCGGAAAAAACTTGTGTTTTAAATGTGACTAACCAAGACCAATAGAAGATGCAACACCAAGTGCTAGCCACCATGAGCCATATCGAACATATTCTAATACTTCCTCAACATGCTGTAACAAAGCATAAACAAATGTTGGAAGAGAATATATAATCCGGGAAAGTCTAGAAGTCGAAAATTGAGGTTTACCTTGCCATGAGGTCCATCAACAGTCACAAGCAAACCACCAGATGCCACTAACAAAGTGGTTGTAAGTAAGAACCAACCTCCATGAGCAAGTAGATACGATATTGATTTCTTGATGTATTGAATAGTAGCCTCAACAAATAACTTCAATGTATTCAAAGGTTGTGTGGTCAGTGTTAGATTCTCTATTTCCTTCTCATGCTTCTCACGCATAGCTTCAAATCACATTAATCCCAACAAATGTTAATCTCCTAATTCAGCTAATGAGTTACCAAAAATCTACAATTCAAACAAAAGGCTTAGCCTTTACTAATCTAAAAAAA